>JANCMA020001819.1:0-17841 GCA_024336925.2 Zoanthus solanderi
CAGTACATATGATATTATAACAATAGTGCTTTGACCCAAAATTTTCAAAATTAAAGCAAATGACTGAGAGAAAAAATTGCGCACCTGAACGATTTCAGGTGAGCTTTTTTTCACTCACCTAGGATTTTCAAACGGCAAGCACTGAAAACTATAAAAATTTTAAATATATTCAATGATAATATATGTTAAAATATACAAGCTTTCGGGAACAAAGGGTGTGTTTACATGATACTGGATTGAGTTTCGATCGGGAATGAACTTGCTCCGGTTTCTTCATATCCCCTCTTGTAACTCTGCATTTAAGAGCAAATTGTTTACATGAACTGGGAACAAAAGTGAAGCCATTCTGGATCGAGTTCACACCGGGTTCTCATTCTGGATCGGAACTTTCAATCCAGGGCAAGCTCCTATTCCGGAATCATATAAATGGAGATTGAAGCTCACTCCTGAACGAGACCAGCTCAGCACATGCGTAGTCTTATTTTTCTTTGGTTTTCTGCTGTCATTTTGCAGGCTCTCTACTTAGTTATAGCTGTTTTTCATTCTGGATCGAACTCAATCTGGTATCATGTAAACACACCCTAAAACTGTTGCCACAGTCAGGTAAATGGTTTTACCTAACAAAGGCGGCAGTTTTCATTGCCGAAAGCTTGTACTTTAAAATAATTATTTTATAAGTGAATGTTAAAATTAACATTTTTATAAATTTATGAATCCTGATAAAGATGCCTCTATATTTCTCAATAGCACTGTTAAGGGCAAAATGCTCACCTGTAGCCACAGCTGCTGCATCGAAACATGCCTGCATTTTGTTGTGAAGAACCTTAAGTTCTACTGCATTTGATGCCCTCACTTGAAATTGCAATGATGCTCTTTCTGGAATTATGTTTGGCTTCACACCAGCCTCGGTAAACACACCATGCACTCTCCATGTTGGTTTCATTTGCTGACGTAAAGCACTTACATTACTGTATGCACACACTGCAGCATCCAGTGCATTAATTCCTTCCCATGGGAATGCCGCAGCATGTGCGGCACAACCTGTGTATGTAACATGCACATGCTCACTGGCAAGAGTATTAACATAAATGCAACTGAGTGATTTGGGGTGAACCATGAGACAAAAATCAAGATCATCAAAACATCCATTGTTAATCATCCTAATCTTCCCACCACCGCTTTCTTCAGCAGGCGTTCCTAGCACTACAACTTTTCCAACCTTTTGCTCAGTAGCCTTGAGTGCAGCTTTTACTCCTATATATTGGGAAAAATCAAAGACAATTTCGATTAAAGCAATAATTACACACACACACTATAGTCCCTATTCTTCACAACTACACGAGTGACCAAAAAGAGTAATTTGCACTGTATGTGCTTTATTACACTGTCATTAACATCATTTATTTATAATATTAGTAACATTAAATTATCATTAAAGTTCTGTAATTATTATTAGACATATTATTAAAAATAAATATCAGATTTATAACATACAGTGCATCCTCGATTATCCGAACAGGCTGAACCCAATTCAAATATAGGCCGATGGAATATGCTGAAAATTCTGATAATCAAGGATGATCTTTAGGCCCTTTTCCATTGTCCCTAAAGGGGAGTTTTTGTACCATGACTGAAGAGAAACCATGACAGAAAAGATTTCTGATACTATTGATAGTCACAACATAATTTGTCAACAGTTTATATCCTCTAAAAAAAGGATTAAGTTGTGCTCTGTTTGCGACCACTTTCTTGAGTAGCAAGTTTGCAAACAAAGACATTTATTTGGCATTTATCTTGTTTTAAACAGCAAAACATTCTGTGTGGTTAATCGAACATCTGTTTGGGATACAAAAGAAAAAAGCCAGGTTTGGTGTTCGGATAATAAGGTTCGGATAATCAAGGATGCACTGTACAATGTTTGCTGCTCTGATGTTTACTACCTGCAATAAGTTTAAAGTTTCCACTTGATTAATATATAAATGAATTTTTTATATCATTGATTTAACAAGCACTGAAAAATAACTCATTCAGTTTATATAACTTTGCATTCTACACACAATTTATAACTCAATCATTTTAATCCAAAAAACATAAAACTAAAAAGAAACAGGATAAGTGGCTGTAAGTCTTCATGTTTTAGGGGCTTATTAACACCCCATTGCCCCTTCACCATAAGCAAGCCTACCTCCATACTATTTTCATAAATCGTGATCTATTACCCCTCACCCTTCCCAGAGCAAAATCTTGATGAGAAGTTTATATCTCAGCTAAAAGATTTTTCCACTTTACTGATGACATAAGCTTTACCAATACTTCCTTGTTGATTACTTAATAATTAATTGTTGTCAATATTAAAACTGTACATTTAATTTTACCGATGATTATTTGAAAATATTTAACATATATTTGCTACAAATAATTAGAGTATAAGACATAAAGTTTAAACGGTTTATTATTGCTAGATCCAACAGTGAGCCAATTCTTTTCTATAACCTACAGGTAATGTATCATTGGGATATAGTCAAGAATCCGACCCCCAAGGGGGAGGGGTCGGTCGTGTACAAACTCATTACGGCTATTCAAAACATTGCCATTAGGTCACACTGTGCGCTCCCAAAATATGGTAGCAATCGTAAATTAATTTTTCTTACCCAAAGCTGCCCCCACACCTGCTTCAGCAATTAGATTATGCCCACAGGCGTGTCCGATACCAGGTAACGCATCAAATTCACACATAATGCCAACATTAACTCCTGTATGCCCATAAACACCACGAAAAGCAGTATCCAACGTAAAGTGCCGGGTGACATCAAATCCCTTTTCTTCCAAAAAGTTCGAAAGATATTCATGAGCATTCTTTTCTTCATAAGCTACCTCGGGATTATTCCAAATAGTTTGATTCACTTTGAAGAGCTCAGAGGAACATTTTTCGATTTCTTCTTTAGCAATATTTTTGAGACGAACACAATTCTTCATCTGCAAAGACGCCATCTTTGTATCGTAAAACACCGGCACTATATGATAGTGAGCCCACAGTAATACAGTGGTATTATCCATATTTTTCGTTAGATCCTTCATATATGGTACATTATGGTGGCGCAACCCTAACCCTGACCTATAATAAACCCATTATAATGTACCATATATAAAGGACCTACATATCCTAATTTTTATTCTTTCATTTATTTGCAATCCGATGTCAGCAATAACAATTCTATCACTAGCGCTCTATATACGAATTTTTCACAGTTACATACATACATTTATTTATTTAGACAGTATAAAATCATCAGTTTACAAATAATAAAAAGTTATATATTACTGTTTTCCATGATTGCCGTGTTAGTATGATAGGGTGAAATGCCAACCGATATCATTTTAAAACTTATTAAGGGAAACAGTTGTGCGCATTTTCCTTGGGAGACTGTTCCAGAGTCTAGCCCCGTTATAACTAAAACTGTTTTTACGGAAATTAGTTCTAGATTTTGGAAGTACTAATTTATTTTCTTAATTCCTTAATTCGTATTTTAGGTCAGTGGTTACAAAGAGGTCTTTCATCAAATATGAGGAAAAGAGACCATTCAGAGTTTTGAACATTGCCACCTCTAAATGCTTAGACCTTCTAGTGGAGAGGTCGTCCCATTCTAGAAGCTGTCTAAGGGTGGCTGATCTAGTCTCGAAATCTGATTGTAATTATTCTGGCGGCGCGGTTTTGGAGTTTTTGCAATTTATTAGTCACTAATACCATACCAAACTGGACTGCAATAATCAAAATGTGGCTCAATCAGTGCCTCATTGATTTCAATTGCAGTATTCCGTGAAATAAAAGAACGTACTTGGCTTTAGCGCGCCAATACCAGATGATATTCTTTTACATTTTTCCTCAACATGTTTTTCCCAACTTAAATTTTTATCTATAAATACTCCTAGTGATTTTGTAAAGTCTACTTCAGAAATTTCATTTCCCTCAATATTTATTTGCATTTTTAAACTATCAGTCCTTGCTTAAATTTGTCTCTGTCTTGAGCCTATTATCATAAATTCTGTTTTTGTTATGTTTAAGCTGAGCTTAGTTGCTATGAGCCATCGATGTAATTTCAATAACTCTGAATTTATAAGATTTTGGAGATCATAAGCATTTGTAGCTGAAACACTAATTGTGGTATCATCAGCATACATTCTGGGGGTAGAATTGTCAAGACAGTTTGGTAGATCATTAATGTATACGAGGAATAGGAGTGGGCAAATGATAGGACCTTGAGATACACCGCACATCAGGGTGTGGGTACCAGAAGTTGACCATTAACGCGACACCTTTGATTTCTGTCTGTTAAATAAGATCTAAACCACATTAAGCAATGTTCGGCCACCCCATAGTAACTCAATTTTTTCAAAATAATTTCTTGGTCAATGGTGTCAAAAGCCTTCTTAAGATCAATGAAAATCACACCGTTCAGGAGGCCGTAATGTCAATATTGACAGACCAGTTGTTGGTTGCTTAAGTAGAGCTGTTAAAGTACTATGGAGTGACCTAAATCCGGACTGACAATTTGTTAGTAAGTTGTTGTTATTTAAATATCCGTAAAATTGATTATAAATTGCTTTTTCAAAGCCTTTTTAGCAACCACTGGCAATACCGATATTGGTCTATAATTTCCTGGGTAAGTCTTAGCACCTTTCTTAAATATTGGTGAAACACATGCAAGTTTCCATTCCTTGGGGAAAATCTCACTAGAAATAGAACAATAAAAAATATTTGTCAGGGAAGGTGTAATTATATCTACTGCTATTTTGATCAATTTACAGGAGATTTTATCCAATCCAGTTGCTTTGTTTTTTTCTAACTTGTTGATTAAAAAACAAACTTCTGTATTGTCTAATTTACGAAATGAAAAAGATTTTTGAATTTGCATGAGTTAAATATGACTCAGGGGCAGTGCCAGTGTCAGGAATTGTCCGAGCCAGATTTTTGCCAGTATTTGCAAAATGCGAATTTATAGTGTCGGCTATGTCACTGGCGGAAGTGATACTTGAGCCCCGTACTTTAAAGCCCGGTCCTCACTACGACATAAACATAAACATAACGAGTCTTATGTAGTAATGAGGACAGCCACGACATAAGCATAACGTTGTACGTAAGCGCAAGGCTAATTTTAGCTACCATACTTTCTCTCCAACACACAAAACAAGATGGCGGACGTACTGTACTTACTCGCAATCGGTTGGATTTCTGTGAGAGAAACCTGGAGCCAAGTTCTCAATGATTGGCTGAATGTTTTAATTTATTCATATGCTTATGTCAATGTTGTCCTCACTAGCGACATAAGCGACATAACCATAAGCATAAGCACAAGCAGAACAGAAGATTTTGATAATCTTGTGCTTGTGCTTATGCTTATGTCTCGGCTGTCCTCATTAGGACATAAGACTCGTTATACTTATGTATATGTCTTATTGAGGACCAGGCTTAAGTTCTGCTATGGCGGTCGATTTTTTCTAGCGAGAGTTTAGCTCATGGATATAAGTTTCCATGTTTTACTCGTATTGCTTTTATTGCTTTGGAAATTATTCAGAAAGTACGTACTTGCGTTTTGCTATTTTGATAGCGTTATTAACTAAATTACTTTCTTTTTTATATTCAAGCCAAGAGGCTTTGTTATCGATTTTTTAGAAAATCACGCTTATGCATTTTTCTAATTAGATCATTGTTTATCCAGTGTGAGCATTTATTGCCTATTATTTTATGGCGGAGTGGAGCGTGTTTATCTAAACAACTCACGAATAAAGCTTTCCATTGTGTCCACATTTCATTAGGATCAGTTAAGAGCGCTATCTTATTCCATTCTTTGTTCCTCAGATCATTGACAAAATTGGTTTTGTTGAAATTCTTGAAAGATCTTTTTTCTATTATTTTTTTAGTGCCACATCTAACATAACGAGTTTTTCTCGTCACGTATACAAGAGAATGGTCAATTATGCCTAATTGCAAAACATCTGAATGGACTATTTTATCAGGTGTGTTTGTAATGCAAAGATCAATTAAAGACTTTGATAATTCGGTCACGCGGGTTGGTTTAGTGATCAGTTGACTGAGATCAAATGTATTAGGGCATTAAGTAGTGATCGCGAAATATAGTCAAGAGATCCTGGAAGCATATTAGCATTACAATCACCGAACAAATAGAATTTAATGTTGAGTGCATCTATTTATTTTAGCAATAATTTCTTCCAAGAAGCTAAATATCTCCGGTACTGGCCATGGGGTTCGCTGAGGTCTGTACCATGTAGAAACTATAAATGGTTTTGAATGGGGTTTAGTTATTTGTATGGAGAGAAATTCAAGTTTTTCGTGTGTAAGATCGTCACGGATTTGGTAGTTTAAATTGCTTCGGACATAGAAACAAACTCCGCCACCGTACTGACCATTTACACGTCGATCTGTGAATAGAGTCGAGCTTACATCTCCCTGGTCAGACCGACTCTTGAATATGCCAGCGCAGTCTGGGATCCGTACCGGCAATACCAGATCCAGTGGCTAGAAAATGTACAGAGACGAGCTGCCCGCTTCGTAACAAGAACATATGGATCAGATCAAGGCTGTGTAACAAGGGCCCTCAATCATCTTCAATGGCAGTCACTCCAATACAGAAGGAAAGTCGCAAGACTAACTTTACTACACAAGACACTGCACAACGAGGCAGCGGTTAACATCCCGTTGTACATTGAGCACAAACCTACGTTGAAAACCAGGCGATCTCACCCGCTAAAATTTCTGCCCTTACACACAACTGTGATGCATATAAATACAGTTTTTGGCCCCGTACTATTCAAGACTGGAATAATCTAGAACCCGTAATCTTAGATATAAATGACACTAAAACTTTCAAAAATATGATTAAATAACCAGTTCCAGACCGACCACGCGCGTTATGGCCCCTAGGGATATTGCGGGACTAGATGTAGATGTAGATGTACAAGTACCTGTTCATCTTCAAATAAAAAAGTAGAGCAAAAAAAAAAGAATACAAATTTATTATTTTTAAATTACGAACGGAAAAATCAAATCCCACATGCGTAACCAAACAACTCCGGCTTTGTATATATATAACCCTGAGCAGTATCACTTCTGTGAAGAAGCTGTGCAAATTAGTAACATAAAAACAAAAAAATTTAAAAAAAACCAAGCCCATTCCTATACTCGTTGCCTACCGGCACAAGTAACGAGTAAATATACGTAAAGTTAGTTCAGCCCAAAATAACTCCCGCCTCCAGTGATACTCTGTTCATTATGTGAACTGGTCTAAAGTACTAAATATTAATTCTTCACTGTGGATTGGACCAAGCTAATTTACCTTTATCGGCACTATCAAATCTTGAAAAGTTTGGTTTTCGGGCCGTTCTAGTTTCTTCTCATCGTTCATAACAGAGACCTTTAGGTCCAAGTACGAGATTTCAAGACGCGCGCGCGTTTCTAGCAAACTCGTCGAGAGGACGACGACTTGAAACAACGAGTTTGCTTGAATAAGTGCGCGCACTCGTCCTCGGATCTAAAGGTTTATTCTCTAACAACGTAATGAAAGAAACCTAAATTTTTGAATAAACAAGAAGTGACCTTTTGAGAGAGTAAGAAGAGAACTGGCAACTGCGGCCACAAAGAACTCAAATTACATGTAACACAGAATTGTAAGTAGAAATTCGGAGTTTCTTCCAGTAGATTTTTCTGCTCGTTTTTTAATGTGAATGTTATTTTTTAGTTTGACAGAGGTAAACGCTACCCTGTTCAAAAAAGGTGTGAAACATCTATAGTCAAATAAATGGAGCTCAAGAATCTTAATGTGCAATTCACACATAACTATTGAGGTAAGGAAAAGGTATTTTTGTTAATATGTATGCAATTATGAAAGTGTGTATCACCTTTATCGCTGTAGCAGAGTAGCTGTTGGAAGCATATTCGTTTTACTGAGATTGTGATTGACTTTGTACCACAAAAATTAAAAAAGGCTCAAAATTTTTGCGAGCTCAGTTGTGGACAATGTTAAAAATGTTAAGCAGCTTAGAGTTTTTGTCTTGAAGGAAAATAAAGGTAAGGGAACCGTCACAGTTTAGCTCCCAGCTAGTAGTACTTACTTTTAATAATATTACATTGAGAACACTACATGGCTTCACAGAGAGATACAAATAATTTCTACTGTAAAAAAGTAAGGAGATCTTTCACAAGGAAGTGTAGCCAACAAGTGAAAAGTGCCCAACACAAGAATTTAAAACTTGTGTTCCAAAGATTCCATTTTAATAGGTAAAACTATTAAATACTACTTGGGATGTCCCATTTTCTAGTGGCAAGAACTTTACCCGACTGCTTTTCAAAAATTTAGACTAAAATGGCAATTTTTTCTCGTAAACGAGAACTATTATGATAAGTTGTTAATGAGAGCTAAGGTCATCAATAAAAAATCTTTTACCTCATCCCTATAACTCCAGTTTTTTGACGATGCTTCCGGGCCCAACCCAATAGGAGAAAGCTGAATGCAGTTCTCATCAAGGCAATATTGGACATTGTGAACGTTGCATTTTGAGCTCTCTTCTCGTTTTTCAACCTTAAACACACACCTCATTCCCGCATTGTTTTGGAGTTTTGTACGAAGTAACTCTACAGTTGTTTCCAGAAATTGACGTATCTCTCCACTGAGAGTCTTGCATAACTCCGTAGAGACCGAATCTTCCCGGGTTTCAAGAATTATTTTGACGAAATTGTTGTGCCATCCAAAATGTAGATAGAACAGTTTTTCATCTCGAACTGCCAACGTGAAATAGTCCGTTGAGAGAACAAAGCCCTCACAACGCAAAACGCCAGACCATTGACAACACTCATTTCTCAAAGCTGTAAAGAGTTCAAATGAGCATTCAGAACATTCAATGTAGAGAGGCTCTAAGCAGAATTTTGCACTCTCATTCCTCAAAGCTTTAGGATAATCCTGAAAATAAAGAGGAATAAAAAATCAGAAGGCGCAATTGGAAACCATGTAAAAACTAGGCAGAAATATATAAATAAATAAACAACTAAGCACCTAAAAATAATTCATAAATAATTAATAAATTAATTAATTAGTTGATAAAATAAAGATGAAGGAAAGCGATAAATAAGTGAACATAAGATACTTCATCACTTTTTGGAAAACTGTCGTAACAGCTATCTAATCAATTATTTTCCCTAATCAATTCCTTTTTTCATTTTAAATTGAGTGCAATCTTCTAAAAAGGAACTTGCATAAGCGACATTAGCCAATTAAACAATATTTGCATCTTTAACAAACCATGTTTTGCACTGCAAGATTCTATTTTTTCAACACTCTTGCCAACTGAAGAATGAAGTCACGACTGGAAGATTAGGTCATTTTTAGTGAATCCTTCAGTGCTAGAGTAAGGAATACAACAACTGTGAAGAGTGAATTTTGTCAGACAGCGTGTTTCGTCCCTTTGGAGCAAACTGAGGTTTTCGCAAAAAATTCATTTCAAAAGGGTCTGCATGAAGAACTTTCAAACATAGATTTTTTAGGGGCCTATTACTCTACTTGGCCCAGACACAAGTTTTTTAATTTAAAATGACATAATGCATAAATTACAACACAAAAAGCAAAGTGTCTTGTTTCTAAGTACAAATAAACTCGTAAATAATAAAGTCAAGGAAACCTGCTGTTAGATGTTTATTCTAGTAATCATGCTGCAACTATAACTAGTCTACCGATCAAGTTGTTTCTATCCACAAGATCTCAAGTAGTGAATATTTGTAATTGATTCTGACATTTGTTTAGCTCAAAAAATTAGCCTTTAAAACGTTGGTTTGCCGACTACTCCAGAGAAATTATTTGCGCTGAGACAATAATTGTAAAAAGATCTAACATTGTCGCCTTTGGAAAATAAGATAAGTTTTGCACCAAAAGTTCCGAGTCAATCTATTGATAGACTACTGCAATCCGTTGTCAACTCTGCAAAGTGCCAACACAAAAAGGCCTGAATGAAGCGCTTTCCAATGCAGATTGCTTGGGCATAACCCAATCAAATGATATTGTACTAGAAATAACCAGAGAATTAGAAAACCTTTGAAAAGCCTGTATGGTTAGCGTCATTTAGGAATGAAGAGATGATGGTGAATGAATTCTAGCATGAGTTAGTACGTAAAATAAGCATAGTTCTGTGAAAATGAAAAAAATACATGACATATGAATAACATAATTTTCACAAAAAACTGTCGTAGGAAATACTCGCCAAGCGTGAGTTATCTGCTCTAAATCTTAATTCTAAATTAATTGGCAGAGGCACTGCAAAGGGAGGGTCAACAGGTGCAAACAACCCCCCCCCCCCTTTTGTACTTCAAGAAAAGGAAAGTCTCCTTTTCAGAAAAAAAATCCTATTAGAAAAATCTCATTCAAATTGTTTTTATTCTCCAAAATTTGATGAACACGTGGCTGAATAAACGGCCATCCCCTACAGCAATATATCTGGCGAAAACTTTGGGGTGGGTAACCCCCTCAATTGCTCATGCCTTCGGTGCTCAAAGACTCCCTGACCTTTTTGTCGACCCCTTCTCAAAAATTCCTGAAGATGCCTATGTTTGCACATGAACTAAAGTGAATCGAATCCTGTGTGAAATTCCTGCTCGTGTCAGCACAAAATGAAGAGTGCTTTTTTTCTAAGTACAAAACGAATGAACAAAAAATTCTACGGTATTTTTATCATTTCAAGAATGAAGTGTTTCTACAATAGTAAAAAAATCTACAATTCTGAACCATAAAGTGATGAAACAACTATTTAAAGTAGGTGTTTAAAACGCAAAATGAATTAAAATAACCTTTTCCTGCTTACAGACACTTCCACCAGTACTGTAATCACTTTTCTCAAGTTCTGAAAAAAAGGTAAATATGAAACAGTGTTATATAGATGTTTATGCTACTATAAATACGCTGTAGTTAAAACTAGTCTAAAGGTAGTGCGGTGAGCACAGTTGGTGCATTCTTCCTCAAGACACCAAGATAAAAATAACTTTGATTGCTTCTGACAAAAAATTTTGGCTCACAATTATATCGCTTGCTTCAAGCTTAAGCTAACCTACCATGTGGATCATCTTGACAACATCATTAGGTAAACTGGTGGAAAATGCAATTCTAACTGGATTAGAAAACAATTTTATACCATAAAACTATATGCAAACATTCAAACATATGAAGAAAGTTCTAAAGCGTAAAACACAATTGCTAAAATCTCTAAGAATGAATTATAAACTGCAAAAAAACAAACAAATAACGCACAAAAGTGATTAAACTAATTGGCCTATATTTATTTCGGTGATTATCGTAGAGAAAAAAATTACTAAAACGGACTTGCGGGTATTACACTAAGGAAGCAATTACAAATGTAAGTAAAAGGAAAGCGTTTAAATATTATAAAACGGAAAAAATATAACGGGGATTAAATAAGTCGGCTGACGTTATAGTCAAGATGACAATGAAACGTTGTTTTATCTCGTTAGTTTCTACTTTTTTAATTTTTTCTTTACCAATTGACAGTTTTAATTATAGGTTTCCATGACTGTAGGTTTTGTAACCCAGCTATTACCTTCCCAAAAACGAGTTAATAACGAACAACACATATGAATATGCAATGCATGTAATGAGTCCGCTTATCAATGTAATAAATTAACGAAAATATTTCAAAGTACTTGGCATTCTAAACCGAAAACATCAAAAGTTTATGTCCTATTACAATGAACCTCTCTTTAACGAAAAAAAGTGGTTTCAAATCTTGGGTAGTTCACGCCATTTATATTGCTCATACAACTAGCTTTTAAATACAACGTATACATGATTATATTCAATCCCTTTCTATCATACAAATGGCTGAATTCTTCTTTCACAGTTTCAGTGAAGCGTTCTTTTCTAATGCAGTTCTAAATTTTTGATTGGAGTACCTTTTCCCAATGCAGGTAATTTCTCCAAACCACTTCTTCTTTGCAAGGTTATGTTTTTGATTTTTGGTGTTATTGCCGTAACTCGTACTCAAATTGTAGGAAATATCTCGATTTCGTCATTGCACATCCTGACGAAGCCTCGTTTCGCACAATCGCACAGACGCAAACCAAGAGACAAGATAATTTGATACCTCGTTATCTTAAAAGCACATTAAAGGAAACAAAATTATCAGCAGCATTCTCTTAGCTATAGGATAGAGTAATATAAGTAAAAATTATTCATGAAAAAATATAATTGTTTACGAGCCAGCCGAGCCAAGACGCGAGACTGGAGAGGCGGCAGCTCATCACGTTGTCACTCCGATGTAAAGCCTCTAGTATTTATAACATATATAAAAACATGCGGAGACAAAGAATCGTATATATGACCTCAGGAACATAAGTCGGACGCTCTACTACTTAGTCACGGGAACTCATATGGCGCGCGAGGCCACCACTATATTGGGTTACAATACAAGGACTGTATGACACAATCACTGGAATAACATTAGTGTATCATGGACGCAATGATCGTTTTAACTGCATCACGGAGTTACGCTAAGAAAGTTTCAAGTAATAATACGAATAACATGGCGACCATTTAATAAATAAGATACATAAACACATGCGGAGCCAAGAAACTCAGAAAAAATCTGAGCCGTTGACGTGGACTGCAATGCTGCTATGTTGGATAACTTCCGGATACTCCTGTATTCACTCATAAGAATAATGAGATGAGTTACATGGAAGAAGAGAAGAAGAAGAGCCAGTCGTCGAAATGACCGTCATGATGACAAGACGTAAATTTTTGGTGTTCGCCATGTTATTTTATTTTTTAATTTATCAACTGAATCTCTACAACAACGTGAAAACTCACAATAATTGCAAAGGGATACTAGAAGACACTAGCTGTCTTTTCACAACGAACATAAGCTGGACTTTATACCACCACCATGCAGTCATGCTGAGTAGCTATCACAAAATGTCGCAGACAAAGAGTTTTGCATGTTGAAGCAAGAATAAATTGTTATCCGAACTCCATGTCAACTTTCTAAATAACTCGCTTGGAAGTCAGTGGGGATATTTCTCCGAACCCGGGTCCAGATAAATTTAATACTTGTTTGAAGAAAGTTGCAAGAAATCATCGAGCATTACACTTTACTTCTTGTAATGGCACGTACCACATAAAGTGTGATAAGGTGAAGCCCAACGAATACAAAAGACTCCTCCAGTCGGTCGAATCAACTTGGAGCTGCTCTCTACCAACACTGCTTCAAATGATTGCCAAGATGGTTCATCGATATCCGAGCTACCGTTCTGGGCTCCCTCCGATGATTCTCTTGAGTCCTTGTACTTTATAGAGCAAACCATGCCCGAAGCACTCACGGATGACTTCGACTGCGACGACTCTCTGACTTGGTTTCAGTCGCATATTGGTAGCTCTTACAAGTTTAACCTTAAGATAGGCTACTTAAACATTAATAGTATTATCAACAAAATAGACGAGGTAAAGGAAATGCTTAACAAGAAAATGTTCGATACCTTATTTATTGCTGCGACCAAGATCGACAAAACTATCTCCTCATCGCAAAATTATTTCACAACCGGGTTATCCTACTTTGCGTAAAGACTGCAAGAAGGGTGCTGGTGGACTACTAGCCTAGATTAGAGCGGATATTTCGGTATATAGGAGAGCCAAGTTAGAGCCTGCAGACATCGAGATCATTTATTTTTAAAACCATAAACGACAACAGAAGCCAATTTATTGTTTGTGCATGCTATAAGTCTCCTGGGAAAGGTAAAGAAGCTGATTTCCGAGACACTCTTTCATCCGCTGTTGAAATCATGTAAAATACAAGGAAGATTGCTCTTGTTGGGCGATTTTAATATGGATATGTACCACAAAAGTGGGGAGGGTCGTTTTCCTAACCGTAAACTGGCCGATTTTTGTCAACGTTTTTGTCTTGTAAACAAAATCACTGAACCGACGCGAGTTAGGGATAAAACAATGACACTGATTGACTTGGCGTTAACAAGTCACCCGGAACGTTACGCTACTGCTGGCACGTTGCACCTTGGTGTAAGTGACCATGACTTAGTCTTTGTTGTTAGGAAAAATAAGTTGACACTTCCCAATACACGGTTCATTGAATACAGAAGCATAAAAAGCTTTGAAGTTTCTCTCCCATTTAAAGAATGTTTCATGGCACTCGGCTTATTCTTAAGATAATGTGGACGACGTTTGGGGCCATTGGAGTACTCTATATAACGACATTCTGGACCAGCATGTGCCGATCAAGAGAATGTGTGTTCGTGGTGACCAACTTCCATGGATCACTCCCCAAATCCTGCATGAAATTTCACTACGTAATAGGATGTTCAAGCGTAACGAAAAGAACCCCTCGCCGTTTACGTGGGAAGCTTATAAAACGCATCGAAATAAAATTAAATCACTCAAGCTTAAAGGCGTCAAGATGTTCTGTTACGATGCATCAAACACAGCCAGGCACCTTGGGGAATTCTGGAAAAAAATGAAACCACTTCTTCCAAACTCTGGCCACAATAAACAAGATAATATAACTCTTGTTGAAAATAATCCTGTTATAACTGAGCCTAGTTCTGTGGCCGAGGCATTTAATGACTACTTCGCTAACACAGCGGACGTTGGGGACAATATATTATTGAGCCTTCCGATTTCTTAGAACGTCCGAGTGTGAAATCGATAACTGAGAGAAAGTTCCTCGAGAACTTCACTTTTAACCCAGTCAGCAGTAACTCCTTTCGTGACATTTTAGACTGTTTAAACCCGCGGAAAGCTGTTGGAGTTGATGGAATCAGTCCGCGTATTTTAAGATTGTCTGCTCCCTTTCTGGCTGATGAAGTTACTAAACTAGTGGCTCGACACTTATAAAAATTCTATAAATTGAAGTTGGGCAGAGCACCATGCCGCCGAAATGGTTGAATTACCCAGAATTCCTATCGGGCCAAAAGAAGGCAACCAAACAACTGATGCACGAAACTTGTTCCATTTAAATGGCTTGAGATCGGCCAACTACTGTTGAAAGAAGGTTCGTTGCAAATCAGCACAAACTATTTGCATAAAACATTATTGTGATTGCAGTCTTTTTGTTTCTGAGACAAGATAGCTATGTTCCTTGACGTTGAGAACGGGCATTTCTAGTTTTGCTACAGAAAACATAACAAAATTCCTCCCAAGTCGGGTTTTACTGTTGCTGTTTGGAATGTAGAAATTTCAGGTAATTATCAATGGAGACAATCAGTGTCTCGTTGAGATCCTACGTCCTAATTTGAGATCGTGGCATAATTGTTTCCTATACTACAACGTCGAAAAAGGATTAAAGACTTTTTAGAACCCTGCATGGAATATTTAAGTCCAATAACACTTCACACAAAATTTTGTTGCCAATGAGCCAGGCGAGCGAAGACTAACATTACTGTTAGAACAGTTTAAGCGGTGTTTTAAGTTAATGGAGCACATCTCTGTTATTTCGCAACATAACCCTATAAACCTATATATCACTGAAAAGTTTATTAAATTCACTAAATCGCTGTTTAATTTATATTTGGAAATTTCAAATAAATAGAACCAAATCCTTGTTTTCCGACCTTTGTGTTCTCTTTCGATAGTTCGTAGTCAGACGTGTTGCGTTTGATGGCACCAATTATTATATTTTCATATTTGACGCTAATTGAAGTTCAAAAAATGTATCACAAGGTATCACGGGTGCAAGCTGCTCTAGATCGTGAACCAGGGATCCAACAACAATGAAAAAGATGGCGGTGTTTCGTAAATAATTTTCTTGTGCACTACTCGAAAAGTGATTACAAGATACAAAAACTATTCTTGAGCTAATCATACCTTTTTACGACCAACGAATAAATTTCGTAAGTTTAAGAAATTTTCAAGGTCTATAAAAAGCAAAATCAAAAAGAAGACTTTTTAAGACATGGCGGGAACCCTGTCTTTCTCCTGAATGCTGCACTTAGGCAGTGACTAAACAAGGGTCATGTTTTAAAATAGAGAAAAAACAAAATGAAGTGGACATTCTCCATTTTAGATTAGTCACACATGCAACGTCTACCCATCAAACATTTCTCCATAATGGAAAAAAGATAAACAAATTATATTACAATAACACTTACTTATCAAAGCATTCTTCCATGAAATCTCTAGTAGTAGAGTACGTCATAAGTTGGCCACAGAGAGCCAACAAGATTTTCAGTTTGTCTTGTGGTTCCATGTCATACACACAGGTTGTTAGCAGCTGCCGAATAATAGCCGGCTCTTTATGACGAAACTCTACAACAACATCATCACTGAATGTAAAACCTCCTCGACTTTGCCACCTGTACTCTTCATCTTCACAACCTGTTGCAAGGACATTAGGTTTATATGTTTAGTATGACTTTATGAAACTATATATTATGGTTTCGTAACTACCATATATTTATTTGTCTATCAGTTCATTCATCCATCTATCTATTCATCTACTTAAGGGGCTAACAGCCTCAAATCTCGCCGTTTTCTTTTTTATGCACTGAATCATCACGGCAAACAAACAACAACGCTAACACCAAAATTTACAATTTTCATAGGAAACCAAACTCCCAACAAGGATCGATATGCTGTTCTTAGAAATATTCTTGCCTCAAATCTCCAAAATTGAGGGATGGCTGGCACAGTTGGTAAGATCTCTGCCTTCCGACCCAAGGTCCCCAGTTTGATCCCAGCTCTGCCAACTAATTTGTGCAACTTTCTTTCCTGCCTATGCTAACTCAGCTTTCCATCCTTCCGGGGTAGGTAAATGAGTACCAGCGTCTGCTGGGAGCTAACCTGGGATGGATTAGTGTCCCATCAAGGGGTAGTCAAAGACTCTCATTCGTTTAACACTACAGAAACCGTAGATAAGCGCCGGCTTCATGGGCCACTAGGTTCGTAAAGGATTTAGCTTTTGTTATAAACAGTTTTCGCCTCCTTAGAAAATCATGGTCTATTAAATGTTTCACATTCTGCAATAAGCCGTAGATAATATACCTTCTTAATTCTAAAAATCTAAATTTAATTGTAAAGCATAGAAAGTATAATTGTAATAGTAGTTATTATGTATTTTGAGTTGAATGTAATAGAAAGCATTCATTTTGGAATAGACATTAAGTATTATTTGATAATTTTACATCATAAAAGAGTGATAATTAACTTATAAGCTTTGAAAGTATGTGTAATGCGAGTAGTCGTTTTGGAATAGACATTTTCAATACAGTTCCAATAAAACAAGAGTAGTGGTGGACTAACTTATTTGTTATATTATTCTCAATATTTCTTGCTTTATATTGTTTTAGGGACCATCCAAAATCTCACCGAGACCAGGAAAGAAAGCAGAGTAAGTTTTTCTTTATAACATTTTAAAATATTGTGTATATGACCTGATAAATAACAGTTTGTTTTATTAACCGTCATCAGTTATGTTTCGGATTTCAATTTCCAGTAGTAGTTGTAGTAGTATTGAATGTAATGGTATTTGTAGTAGTTATAGTTGTAGTAATAGTAGCAGCAGTTGTAGTAGCAGTAGTAGTAATAACAGTAGTAGTAGCAGTAGTAGTAATAGTAGTAGTAGTAGTAGTAGTAGTAATAGTAGCAGTAGTAGTAGTAGCAGTAGTAGTAGCAGTAGTAATAGTAGTAGTAAGTAGTAGTAGTAATAGTAGCAGTAGTAGCAGTAGTAGCAGTAGTAGTAGTAGTAGTAATAATAGTAGTAGTAGTAGTAGTAGTAGTAGTAGTAGCAGTAGTAGTAGTAGTAGTAGTAGTAGTAGTAGTAGTAGTA
>JANCMA020001908.1:0-17839 GCA_024336925.2 Zoanthus solanderi
TCGACCCGAATAGATTCTAGCTTTTGAGCCCGCAAGCAACACCGAGATTAGTATGCGTTCTCCTTCGTCGAACGCAATAAACAGATTACATTTTTTAAAAATACTGAAACATGATGATTAAATAATACCAAGTTAGTGAGTCCTTTGATGTTTGTAGTAGATGACAGTATGCACACTAAATAATCGTTCATGAGGAGCAGAAGGGAGAACGTGTGGGAGAGGGAGGTGGAAGTTTGTCACTGTTGCCACAGTTAAACAATAATAAAGGGACTATTTATTATAGGGGGAGGGGGGTTAGTTTTGGGGGACACCCGAAAAAAGTTTGATCACTGAGGGTCATTCCCAGAAATAATTGATTCAACATGATTTTTCCTATACATTTACTATATTTTAGTATTATTTACGGATTTAGAAGAAGGAAGGGGGAGTGGTCATGTCAAAATGTTAGGGTGGTATCCTACCCCCACTCCCATACCCGTAAAAAAGTTATTGGTCCCTAAAACATAAGGCCAAACAAAATAATATCTATGGTTCCAGTCACCAGACCGATCCTAATTTTTTAGCGCCAAATCGCAGACCCTATAACAATTTATAGCTTCTTTTGCCCAGGCGGTAAGGCCAGCAGGAGTCAAGGTTTCGCAGTCATAACAAATGTGTATGCAAATTAGGCAGGCATGGAAACGAGGCCAGGCACGTTTCGCGACGCGACGTGACTTAGCTTGACTTGCATCATATCAAAGCAAAGTGTGGTGGAAGCTTTTGTTGTGCTTCGGTTTACAATTATGGTGGATTTCTTTCCTGCTAAGATACTCAAAATACACACAAACACACACGCCGTTTGTCGAAGACCTACACCAAAAAATGTCGAGCGTCAGTTTCGCAACGGGTCGTTCCACGAACAACTCAAAAGCCAAAGAACTCAAATGATACTGAAATGAATTCAAATGTCTTACACGAATACTCAGAGAATACTATAAGAAAGCAAACAAATACTAATTCTTTAGTAAGCAGGGACCTAATTGACAATTCCTCTGAAGAAGAGAGAGACAGAAAAAACAACACGAGTAACAACATGGAAGCCATATTGGATTCTTTCAAGACAACATTTAGCTTATTTTCATAGGAAGAAGCCTTGCACTTGCAGTGATTTTGAGGATAAGTTTTATATGCACTATCTTGTTTTTGTTTACAAAACTGAGTAGTTTCTTTAACAGCCTATCGTTTCTTCAAATAGCAGTCCCGAGCGTGTCGATGCATTGTTCTGGTTGTATAATATTTCATAACATCAACAACCAGTTTGAAAAACTCTTCAGAAAATGACTGTAATGTATTTGAAGGAGCTGAGAAATTATCTGTATTTGTTTATCACAATAAAGAATTGTTTTTAGTAGAGGAATACAGGTCACGTTATGCTAAATTTCTGTCTTATTAGTATGTTGGACATAAACTTCGTGGCGTCGCACGTGACTGCGAACCAAGTCGTATACCAGTAAAACAACTTTCACGTCTTTTGCACAAAAGCAGAAATGTACGAAAAATGGTTCGTAAAAATAGTCAAAAATGTACCGAGGTCATCTAGAATTCATTGCTTTGTTAATAAATGTAATTTTATTCAAGAAGAAGTAACGCATTATCATGAAATATATCACTCAAAGTTCGAAGCAATCACAACTTATGATTCCTCATCCAAAATGAGGAATTCTTTTTTTTTTCTTTTTTTTAATTTCTTTTTCAAAAAGAGCTTTCGTAGAATTTTCGTAATGCACACTGGTTTTCCGACAACGGCAAACAATAGACTGAATGTATCTGCATAAATCATTGATGGGGTCTCTGAAAAAGTTTGACCCATGCCTTAATTGACCTGAGCAGCTTGCAAATGATATGGGTAATTTCTTTGTGAAAAAGATAAACATTCGTTAGGAACTTGATGACGCTGCCTCAGGGGTTAGTGATCCTGCTGAATACGATTTCCTCGATCAGTTGCGGTATCATTTCGTGAGTTTACAACATGTCATTTCGCTGAATATTTTAGTAAATATTTTTATTATTTTTAATTGCTACCATTAAAAACTAAGAAAACACAAATGAGGTTGTTTGTAAAATGTCTTTTATCTTGTTTAAATGTATTCAACATTTTAGAGTAAGATACAATGCTCACGATCAAACCCAATAAATTCTAATTTCCTGTGTTTTCCATAGCAACAAGTTCTTGTTGCTCAGTTTGATCATCAAACATACCAGACTATTGTGAAGAACGATTTTCACTGACCAGGGAAAACTCTTCCGAGCCACCAGGAGATTGTTAAAACACGACACTGGCAGTTCACTTCCTCCGCACGATGATAAATTCCGGCTTGCAAATGATATAAATAATGAATACATTAATGTGCAATTTTAGTTAGTCACACCAACTATTTTGGGCATTAATTATCTCCTATTAATACCAATTAGACATTTTAAATTCAAGCGTTCAGTATGAATAAATAAAAGAATTTTCCATCAGCTACCAAACATACAGTGGTCATGTAAAATAATTCCTATTTATAATTTGAATTCCAACCAAGTCTATAATTTCCCTGTATATAAAGTTGGGTAAGTATTTTAGAAAAACTCCTTTCATTTATAACATATTAAATACGAGGCAACAAACACCAAAATAGTGTTGTAGGTAAACAAGCAATTTAGTTACGTTTTGTAAAGTTTCCATAGATAAGCTGCACATGAGTAATTACAGTATTTCATGAGGGTCTTTCATACTTTACATCCAGAAAAAAAAATTAAAGAAAACAAATTACACAAAGTGATTATACTGGAATATCTCAACTGTACATGCCCTAATAAATAGGTATGTCTGTGCAGTGTTTTTATCCTTACTAAGGCCATCCCAACTTATTTTTGTTGTCTACAGTCATTTTCAAGCAAAAATATAGGGTTGGTCATTTTTTTTAAAAACTAAAAAAATGACTATTAATTTTGGTCTTTTGCATGCATAATATTTATATGTTACTTTATGTTAATGTATAGCGTTTTTTTATCTTAAATTTATCGCTTTCTTGCGTAAATGCTGAGAATTATGATTTACGTAGACCATAAAATTAAATCCACTTGCATCAGTGTATGTCATTTAAATACATTAATAACTGTTTCTTTCTTTTTGCAAATTTCAAAAATTTTGGATTGGTCGGACGACTGTAAACATAAAAATAAGTGGGGATGGCAGGTAATAACACTATTTCAGTGAGGTTTTTTTCTATATTTCTACTTTTACAAAAAATATAAATCTATTATAGATTTAACTTCCTTTTGTTGGGATGAACTTCCTCTTTCCTGAACGTTCATGCATGCTTATTCTCTTCTCACATTGAAGACATTGTAATAGGGGACCAGACTAAAATTCAAATATATATATATATATTTACATTTTAAATACTACTGAACATTAATACATAACAGTACAGTATGCTTCAAACTTGAGACACATAACTTGATTTGATAATGAAATTTCTTCAAAACCTAAACCAACGTCTTAAAAATAATAATAATAATGTGAAAAGCTATAAAGAACAACTACATGTAACTGACTTTTACAACAGTAGTTAACACATTGTGGCCAGAAAGCTGATAATGCTGTATTCTCACCTCAAGGGGTTCTTCTGACTCCTGAAACCTTGGAATGGACTCATCAGTAAGGTCTAGAAGATTTTTCTCCTCCGCCTGATGTAAATAGTTGCTTGTCCTGCAACTTCTCTTATTCTGGCAGGGGTATATGGTGTTTGCAGGCTGTGGAAGCCCTGCTCCTCTCCCCCTCGCTGATAAAGTAGCAACTTATACCCTCCAGCTGCTTCCAGGAGAGGAAATCTCTCTATCAGGTTATCATGAATGCTGTTACTACGCAGGTCAACTGTTATGTTTCCTGGCCTAAGTCCACAATCTGGTAAGGCTTTTCCCTGTAACTGAACCAGGTGGTTTTTCTTGATCAACCTTTGCCAGGAAAAAGAGTTTTAAAGTGGAGGTTTCCAGCTTGGCCTTCCCATTTCCTTTTGCCGTCGGTGCTCAGCTGAAACTGTGGAAAATGTATTGTTAGAGCTTGTTGCAGTTGTTGCATCTGCAATACCAAAACAAGAGTCTGATTATACCATACTTTAGATGTAAACTTTACAAACAATTTATATAAAATTCTATAAACTTCTTGTTTATCGGTTTGCACAAAACAAAACCCATCTGTCTACTAACAATGTATCTTTTAAAATATATCTGCTGCACTAAAATAGGATGAAACCTTTAATTTTTTTTTATTTTCATATTCTCTAATAGCCTGTAAAAATCCTATCTTGATATCGAGATACGAAATGAAACATTTTAATTTGGACAAAAGAAACAAAAAAAATTAACAGTGTTTGTTGTAATTTTTTCTAAATCACTTTCCTATAAAAAAGGCTGGAGACCTGCCAAAATGTTGGGGCATTTAAGATTGTTTTTTAAAATATTTTAATCAGGGTTACTGTATATAAAAATCAATTTTTGCATTTTTAATATGGATTTTGCTTTCCCGGGAAAAATATTTATGTAGGATTAAAAGGTGACAAAGAAGGTGTCATTGCTTAATCAAGATTAGTTATTTTAATAAAAGTGTGTGTGGTCAATTTTTCCATGTCATGTGTTTACTCGCAGTAGCGGGTTACGGCTGTTTGAGAAACTAACTCTCAAAGGCAAAATGTTGTTAAAACAAATAACAAGAACATACCTTCGAAACCTTTTTCAGAACTAGTGCTACTGGAACTTTTAGGTGAAGACCAATCTAAGATTGTACTTCTCTCAGACGCCATGTTTGATGATATGAGCGTGAAAAGAAAAGAACCTGTTTGTATCCCTTTTGCTTATTGGACAATTTTTCTTTGGCGGGATTTTTTAAGACCAATCAGAGTCATTGGTAAACGGTGACTGGGAGCTAGCTTGTTGATCAAAAGTTTGAGTTCAAAACCTTAAGTTCAAAAGCTTATCATAAGCACAAATCAAACCACATAGAAGCTGAAAATTTAGACAAATTTAGGCTAAAACTATTTCCTCACCTTCAATAAACCATTCACCCCAGCTTTCTACTTCGTCTTCTGAATCGCTTAATATCTCGGTATCGTATCCACCACTCCAGTCACCTAAACACAGGAAAATGTCGTCATCTATTTGCACCATGCCAAGATTGTCAACTTTAGTTGGATATTCTTTACCACTGTAGATAAAAAAATCTACATTTTTCGTGTAAAACATTTGAAATTTTTCTGATGTCGCCTCCTAATTTGCATTGTTCATTCACGATAAATATACAACTTGATTCTTCGTAGTGCTGCAAAGCTGTATCGATAAGAGCTTCTCTAAATTTCGATGATGGAATTGGCCAAGTTTCGAAGGTTACTTGCCGACCGTCACAATGAATGCAAAGAAGTCCCAACTTTACCCACACTCGCATTTTCAAAGCAAAAAATAAAGCTAAATATGTCTCAGAGCCGAACACATTGAGAGAGCTGGGCTGGGAACAATAGTAGACTCAGACTCCCCACGCTTTTGTGTATGCTAAAAATGTCAGGTGCGCCACTTGGCGGGAATTTTTATGTCGTGAGTGAAGATTAGTTGAAACAAAATTCTGCCGCTAAATATATAATTATGCCTGTAACATCCTCGTGTCGGTGTGATGCAAGAGGTTATCTATATGCACACTGCTATTGCTTCATCTGTAATGGTAAAGCGGTTTCTCGTTCCACCTACCAACATCGCAAGGCAGCCGAAGAATTGCAAATTTCAAGTAGCAGCACCAGCGAATCGCAAAAAACATGTTCAAATGACAGTGAACACAATAGAGGGACACCTTGTCCATCAGAATATAATTCAGACTCAGGTAGGATATTTATTTGTAATTTTTCATGTTGCGAGCTTTCAATTTTGAAAAAGGTTACCGTGTTTTCCGGACTATAACCGTACCCGCGGGTTAATTATCTGTTTAATTTATTTGAAATCAGAGATTGTGCGGGTTGTTTGTAAGATTCTGAAATTTATCTGTGGCTGTGAATAACTTGTAGCATTTTTAGCAAAAATGCTCTGCTAGATTATACGCGATATCTGCAATATCCCATTTTTTTGCATACTGATACCACTTAAATTGGCTGAAACGAATAATGCTGCAAACGTCGTTGACTTGTTCGATTTTTTCCGCATTGTCACCCATCTGCAACCATGCATAACCAGTAGTTTTTTGAATAATTATTTCCTTAATATTTTGTAATATTTTCACAACTAAATTTGTTATTAAAGTTTAATGTGTTTTGCGTTCTCCTAAAAGAAATTGTTTTATGATGCTTTAACAGTTATGCACCTATCAATGTTAAGCCCCCAAGGGGGGAGGCCGGGCCAGGGGTGGGGATAAGACATTTTTTTCATTTTTTTCTGTCAAAAGTCCCACCGTCGGGATGAAAAAGTTGATCAAATCCACTAAAAATTCCCTACCTGGGGACCTGTTTAGTGGTCAAATATCCCAAGGTGGGGCTCCAGACAGTAAGAAAGTTGCATTTTTTTATCTCAAGTTCACTGAAATATAATGTGTTTTTATATAATTCCAATAATTATATTATTTTAGACTAACTTTATTATTAAATTATTAAACAGATTATGGGATATAAATGTATAACTGATAAGCACCTACAAATAACTATCCAAGATTGTTGGGAAAACAGATATATACAGTAGCAAAAATATAATGTAATATTCTAAATGGAATGAAAACAATGATTAAAAATAAAATATCAAGTAAAAAATCAAAAAGATATCAATACTTTTAATTCCCAATGTACAATCTTTCATTACAATTAGTACAACCATGAGTGCATGTTATTAACATGCAAAAGTCCCAAACAAATGGCATGGTACCAAGTATCACAGCAGTCACATTGAATCCATGATAATTTATCTTGAATAAAATGAAATGTTTACCTTGACTACGCTTCACCTCGCTCGATCGATCACGCAGTTTAGAAAACCTATGGGCGATTTTTCAAACACTTCTATGACCACATACAGGGAGCCCAAGAAAGTATCTCGAAGTTTGATGCGTATGAAATCGAAACTTGCATATTTTTATCAGGATAAGAAGACTTGAATAAAAATCCAAGAGAGGAAATCATGGAAAGTGTATTATTTTGCAGCAATCTGATCCAGAAGAACAATTTTGTGACTTCCTAAGCACTGGATTTATTTTGCCCCTATATCCGTACACACGGGCTGGATTTCATCGGCAAATATCTCCACCCTGGGGGCAGCATAACATGGCAAATGCCCCACTATGGGGCATCAAATATTGGTCTTATCCCCACCCCTGGCCCGGCCTCCCCCGCCGGGGGCTTAACATTGATAGGTGCATAATACCTCTTCTTTTTAACGTAGGGTCATGACACAACAGGTGCAGCGATTAGCTGGGCCTTGTTCCTTCTTGGTTGTCACCCTGAAATTCAAGACAAAGTTTACAGTGAGCTGGAAGAGTTTTGTGGTGAGATCAAGTTTTGTTTCTTTTATATATTTAAGAGAGAATTTTGAAGATACAGCACACAAACCTTTGGAAGGAAGAAATAAATGCGATGAACTCTGATTTCTTGCTCTCTCCACGGTTTAAAGGGAACTTCGGCAGTCCAACAATATTAATCTCAAATAAGAGTTTTTCTCCACTTGTGTCTACATCAGCAGCTCAAATTTGATAATTCTCTGTATATAATTCACGCAAAGGGATTTGTTTTGATCATTAATTTTCCTGCGGGCCGCCTTCTTGAAATGTGACGTAGTTGCGTTGCAGTGCCAGACCCCAATCGTTCATTGCTATTGTTTTTATCAAGAGTAGAGACTTGCACTAGTACTTTCAAGATGACGGCCCACAGGAAATTCAGTGATGAAAACAAAGCGCTTGGCCTGAACTATATACAAAGAATTATTAAATTTGAGCTGCTGATGTAGACACAAGTCAAAGAAAAATCTTATTTGAGATTTCAAAATATTGTTGTACAGCCGAAGTTCCTTTTAAAACAAGAAAAATCAAATTAAAAACGTAACGTTATCCATTTTGGGAATAAATAAACAACTAAGTATATTTTTCTGATTATATATCTCACGATTCTTGTCATTTGAAAGACTGTGACGTTTCGACTGGAACCTGCGAGTCTTTATCAGGTGATTAGGTAGACTGCAAGAAGGGCTTATTATATATTTTGTTCTGTTCTGCTAAACTGTGAACTAAATTGGTACTAAACTACTAAGTACGGTGGCCGACAATGGCCACCAAAAGTCAAAACTCAAAATCAAAAGCCGGTATTTAAAGTCGATCTTTAAGGTGAAAAGTGAAAATTAAAAATTCAAAGTCAATTTACAAACTATACAGAAGTCGATTCAAAAATTCACTTTTTCAACTTGAAAAGTCAAAATCAAAAGTCGAAAAATCAAAGTCGAAAATCAAAAGTTGCTTTGCGATGTACGAAGTCGATATAAAAAATTTCAACTTTTAACTTGAAAAGTTAATACATGAAATGTTCATTTTAGACGCACGAAAATTGAGTTTCGACAACTCACTTCTGACTTTCCACTTTCGACTTTGACCACTCCCCTAACTTTTTCTCTACGGAGGGAAAGACTGGGACAAAGTTTTCTTGTCAGAGCATGGATGGCTTGACATTATGAACGACGAATGGAAGAAACGCAGTAAGCTAAAAAAACTTTTTTCAGTTGCAATAAATTCTTTAGTTCAAACGTTTAAAACTGTATATTTTACGGCTATACGGAGTTCAGAAACTTGTAGATGAACTGGTCCAACTTAATAAACGACCCTCCATTATTTTAAAGTATCCGCAAAGGGATCTTGGAATCCGTTGGACGTTTGTTATGCAGAACTTATAATGTCATAATGTCAATGTAGCTTCTTTAACTAAATATTTGATACAATACGTGTAGGCTTGTAATACTAAACTACAGAGTGCACAGCCACTTACTCTTCCTTTGTTTCCTAGCCCCAATTATTCATAAATTAGGCCATAATTAAGACAGGAAATAGAGTACAACCTATTGTAGGTTAATTCACAATTACTGAATTAGACCTCGAGGGCGAATGGACGAATGCTTACCGCGTTTCTTCTATTCGTCGTCCATAATGTCAAGCCATCCGTGCTCTGACCAGAAAACTTTTCCCAGTCTTTCCCTCCGTCGAGAAAAAGTTAGGGGAGGGGGGTAGGGGGGTGGTTGTGAGTTGTCGAAACTGGATTTTCGTGCGTCTAAAGTGGACATTTCATATATTAACTTTTCAAGTTAAAAGTTGAAATTTTTTGTATCGACTTCGTACATCGCAAAGCGACTTTTGATTTTCGACTTTGATTTTTCGACGTTTGATTTTCGACTCTTGATTTTTGACTTTTGATTTTCGATTTTGACTTTTCAAGTTGAAAAAGTGAAATTTTGAATCAACTTCTTAGTTTGTAAATTGACTTTGAATTTTGAATTTTACTTTTCACTTTAAAGATCGACTTTAAATACTGACTTTTGATTTTGAGTTTTGACTTTTGGTGGCCACTGTCGGCCACCGTAGCTAAGCTTTCATCTTGGTTTGTAAAAACTCAACCACCAGGTTCAAGTTTCCATATATATGTCACATATCAGCGACCGCTGACCACACAGTGCAATCAATGCCGTGATTACTTCACCTAAAGGTTCTCTGATTGGCTGATCTAGCCATTAAAAATTCTTTTCACCTTGGTGTATAACTTATAAATTTAACAATTGTACCCATTTTGTGACTGGTTCGATCTCTGTGTTTCCATATGGTTGTTAAGCCAAGCATAAGGAATATCGACACTGCAATAGATTATACGGTGGACCATAAGGGACACGGCTGCACCTCAAAACAAGATGCGTTCACACTATTAAAGCTCACATTCTTCGTGTAAGTAATCATCTACATTCTTTCCAAATCTACTTTATCCTTAGAAAAGCAGCTGCTCCGTAGAAATCGAGTTTATCTGTAGAAAATCAGCTGCTCCGTAGAAATCGAGTTTCTCCGTAGAAAATCAGCCACTCCGTAGAAATCAAGTTTCTCCGTAAAAAATCAGCCGCTCCTTAGAAATCAAGTTTCTCCATAGAAAATCAGCTGCTCCGTAGAAATCGAGTTTCTCCGTAGAAAATCAGCCGCTCCGTAGAAATCGAGTTTCTCCGTAGAAAATCAGCCGCTCCTTAGAAATCCAGTTTCTCCGTACAAAATCAGCTGCTACGTAGAAATCGAGTTTCTCCATAGAAAATCAGCTGCTCCGTAGAAATCGAGTTTCTCCATAGAAAATCAGCTGCTCCGTAGAAATCAAGTTTCTCCATAGAAAATCAGCTGCTCCGTAGAAATCAAGTTTCTCCGTAGAAATCAAGTTTCTCCGTAGAAATCAAGTTTCTCCGTAGAAAATCAGCTGCTCCGTTTGCTAATAAATCTATGCCGGATTTCAAGGAAAGCATTTTTACATTTCTTTTAGGTATACCCAGAGACAACTTGACTGTCGATGACCTGAAGGAACTCAGATACTTGGAATGCGTCATCAAGGTATCTTGCACAAATGCTGATGAAAAATGATACTTATAATAATATCTAGTAATAATAATGTCAGGTTTACATAGTGCTTCTTCCATATGGATTGGCTGAAGATCGACAGTTAATTTTAACGGTCTTAGATCGTCCGCTGTGATCTTATCGTAACAGATGAGCGGACCTACTATGCCTTTGTAGATATTGAAGTAGCAAAGACAGCATCTTCAGTACTTGTTTTAAAACGCTGAGTGTAGGTTTTCTGGGAATGGAAGTCGAGTCTCCTCGGTAGACTGGCTCTTTTTCGAGTTGGAAAACCTGGTGGTTGTTTATTAACAACTAACTGTTTTCATTGAATATGGCTTCATCGTATAACTAGAAAAATATGGAGAGTTGAAAAACAGATCCATTTACTTTTATAGCTCATTTGTTTGTGTTCACTGCCATCGATTTAGCAAGAGCTACTTTTAAGTGCAGTAGTGTTAAAATGACAAACGGATTTGTAACTTAACAATTCTTATCCCGTTTGGTATTACTACAACAGGAAGCCCTACGATTGTTTCCATCAGTACCTTTGATAGGTCGACGTCTCGAGGATGACACAAATATAGGTATGCACGCTCATGGTCCTGAGGGAATGTTAAGTAGTTTATCCGTCAAATCACTCTGTAGATTTGTAAGATCGTCTGCAGGAGATTGTCTCCGGTATTTAAAGATCAGTTTTGATTTGACCTGATGAAATTTTGTTTTGTTAACTTTCCTGTAAATCTCAGTCATCCATAATTATTCAACCTGTAAAGAATATCACTGTGGAATTTACCCAATGCTAGCTTGTATTTCTCTGCATGAATCATTTCTTACTCCCCTTTTTTTCTTTTTACCTCAAGAAGGAACTATCGTTCCCAAAGGAAGTACCATTCTTGTGTTTCTGGTAGGAATTCACCGCAATCCAGACACATGGTCGGAACCATTTAAATTTGATCCGGATCGTTTCCTCCCAGAAAATTCACAAAATCGCCATCCTTATGCTTTCATACCGTTTTCGGCCGGTCCCCGAAACTGTATTGGTGAGTATCATTTTACATAGTAATAGCAAATATTTTACACAACCTTTGGAAAGCAAAAGTAATCAATTTAATGCTTAGATACTAATGTGAGTGGTTTGTTCACAAATATACGCACGCGATGGTAGTACAATGAACAAGGCACTCGGCTTTGCATCGTGCTTTAAAATGCCATGTTCATTGTCTCCCCAGCGCGTGCGTGTATTTGTCAACAAAACAAGAACTGAA
The DNA here is from genome assembly GCA_024336925.2 of Zoanthus solanderi. NCBI lineage: Eukaryota > Metazoa > Cnidaria > Anthozoa > Zoantharia > Zoanthidae > Zoanthus > Zoanthus solanderi. The sequence goes on from JANCMA020001908.1 coordinate 11,872, forward strand.
AGTCTCTAACCTTTTACTATGCAATCTGAGTCTACTGCATTATATGGCGCTAGTTCACGAACTTGAAGCCAGAGTTTGAACAAATAAGAATCTTTAAGATAAGTAAGTACATTACTAAAATGGCATAGTTCAAATAGAACAAAGTATAGAAATCACAAAAAAGCTGTACACGAAGAAAGATTATAAAGATAGAACTTTGAAAAATTAACAGGATAATTTTCATGAACAAATAGCGAAGCATTCAGTGAATGCGTCAAAAGGTGAAACTCAAACCGTAAAAGAAATTTAACATCTTACCTTGTTTTAGAATTACTCAACAGTTCTTCGTGAAGTAAGTTCAATAATTTATTGAAGGATCGGGAGACTCTACCAGTATTTGACGTGTTTTCACTCGTTGGCGAGACAGGTTGCCCGTTCGAGTAAACATCGTCATCTTGTCAGTGAAAACCAAAAATTTGAACTTTTTTCGTTTCCTGTGTTTGCACAACAAATCCAACCAGTTTCAGTGTTGTAAATTCGATTTTCAATAAACCGAACACAAACTTCTCAATATGAGGCGGTTATACAAGAAACCCAAACTTCAAACTTGTTGGAATGGTGGGAAAATTTCCGAATATACACATACACGTTAGTATGGTGTGGCAATAAGCCCGCCAAATCGCTTGAGTGTATTCTCTGACAAATGACAACTTTTGCTGGATTAAAAGCTTAAAAAATCACTTTGACTCAAATATTCTGTGTTTTGAATTTAACGAAAACTTGGCCCTTTTAAGCCTTACTTTCGGACATAGGGCTATTGATAGATAAATCGAAATCATATGGTCGATTTTGACCAATCGCGCACTTGGATTTTTGACAATGTACAAAAATTGCATATTAAATCGTTTAATGAGGAACAAACCAATTATAACTAACGATTTTTCTTTAAAATGTTTAGGTCAGCGGTTTGCTCTTTTGGAAGAAAAGGTTATCCTTATGAACATATTACGTCACTTCCGAGTAAAGTCAACCCAGACATTTGATAATGTAGATCCTTGTGCAGAAGTTGTCATGAGACCAAAGAGTGACATATTTGTGATGCTGAGTGCCAGACACTAGTAATCACGTGTGTATTTAGACGAAGAGGCAGTTTATGATTCAACCGTTATTGTCGGAAACTGCGAGCAATGCAATTGTTTTTGTTTTTTGTTTTTTTTGTTTTCGCTGATGCATTGAAACAATAGACTTTTACACTTAGATATAACACGTTTGTGCAAATAATAATTACTTGGAGCTTGGAGTTGCTAAGAATGGGCACTAAGACAACATCGGTAATGGACTTACAACTTAAATCTATACGCATAGACAATTGTGATGCCGAGTATTCGTAGCATATGTGGGGCATTTGAACTTAAATTCAAATTTTTCATCAAATTTCCCACCCAGGGGTACACGAATTTGGTCAAAAAAGTTATAATATCCCCTCGTCCAAGAAGGTCTCATGTGCAAATGCCCCGTATGAAGAGCTCAAAACTTCACCAGCCATTTCTATTAACCAATCAAAATCTATAACAAATCGCGTTTTCAAGTTTAAGAATCAACTTTTCATTGCTCAGAATCAACAGTGTGATCTTCAAAGCTACTCCTTCAAAAACACTCTTCCATTAATTCAGCAGGCCCATAAGAATATACTAAAACTGAAGTTATTTTGATTGTGTTTTTAGAAACATACAAAACGATTGGTTGATAGTTGCCACGTGGTTTGAAGCAAGGTACCAAACGAAAGACAGTGAATAATTCATAACTTGGATAGCAGCTCTAATAGCTCATCTGCTGCAATTGTTTTCTTCGACTCTACTGATACATAATCTGAAAAACTTTTTTGAAGCCATCACGAAGAAAATTTAAAATGTCAGCATAAATTACGTACCGCGGGAAAATTTTTGTCAAATTTCTTGACCCAGGGCCATGCACAGTTCAAATGGCCCGACCACGAGAAACTACGAATCAAATATCTCGACCTGGGGCCAGCGAACACGATCAAATTTCCCTACCGTTACGTTCACTCAGAGTCAAATGCCCCATGTATGCCCGGCCTCCCCCCTCCGGCTTAACATTGATAGGTGCATTGATGTACAAGGGTGCCCGATCATACGAAAGATCTGTTTCAAATTGTAATGTGAAAACCAAGCTCGCAATTTGTAATAGCACACCTGTCTCAATTTGTTATAGCTTATAGTCGTAATTTGCAATACCAAAAGGGACGTACGTTACCGATGTAAAGTAAATTCAACTTACCCTTCCCTAGCTGGGTTTTTTTTGTCACTCTTCCTAAACCCATTTGCTTGCCAGTAGGGCCATCTAACAATTTTTTGCGCGGTTATACTAAAAAACTGAATTTTTAATGCTCCAGAAAAGACCTTCCCTTGGTAGTTTTTGCCACTACTAACACAACCTTCCCTCAGAATCTGATTTTAAACTTTTCCAGTGTAGGACAAGTTTAGTTATCGAAATGTTATAAAGAAGGTATTGCAAATTACGACTATAAGCTATAACGAATTGCGACAGGTGTGCTATTACAAATTGCGATAGGTGTTACAAATTGCGAACAGGTGTGCTATTACAAATTGCGATAGGTATTACAAACTGTGACAAGTATATTATTACAACTTGCGACAGGTATGCCATTACAAATTGCGATAGGTATTTCAAATTGTGAACAGGCGTGTTATTACAAATTGTGATAGGTATTACAAACTGTGACAGGTGTACTATTAAAATTTGCGACAGGTATGCTATTACAAATTGCGATAGGTATTTCAAATTGTGAACAGGTGTGTTATTACAAATTGTGATAGGTGTTACAAACTGTGACACATGTACTATTAAAATTTGCGACAGGTATGCTATTACAAATTGCGATAGGTATTTCAAATTGTGAACAGGTGTGCTATTACAAATTGCAATACGTGTTACAAACTGTGACAGGTGTACTATTACAATTTGCAACAGGTATGCTATTACAAATTGCGATAGGTATTACAAATTGCAACAGCAATGCCTTTAAATCGTACTTTAACAGATCCTAAAAAATTCCCTTGGCTATATTAACAAATGAAAAAAGGTAACCTTTTCTCTACTGGATCTTGTAGGAACACCCGCAGCTTTACTGCCATCTGGCGGACATGGCTGTGTGTTGCAGCTGTGGAACAACAAAAAAAAAGCTTTAAAAGAACACATACGGGTAGTGAATTAAAGTTATAGTCACTAATGGAGCAGTCGGCAAAGTTTTTGAGAATTTTCGAGCAGGTGATCTGCTCTCGAAATCTTCCAAATGTTCGCTTCGGATTTCACCAGGCTATGAAGGCACGGAAAACGTTTAATTTCTAAACTGGAAATGTAGGTGCGAAGCTTAGCAGGAATCGAAATTGAGAAAATGTTGCACTTACAACTTTCCAAAACGAGGCGGTTTGCCATCACACATCTCGTAAGAGGTTGGTATCAAATCTTCCTTTGCACATGTGACGTTCCTCGTCATGATTCCGCCCCCACATGTCACCGGACACTCGCTCCAGGGCCCAACAAACCATTTGTATGGGTTTGGACAAGGTTGTTCGTTACATGAACGCCAAGCATTTGGAGCAGGATGTGCTGTAGAAATAAAAATACAAGTGTACCCACATTTGTATTCCTTCATTTAACCATTTATGCTCGTAAACATGTTATTTGTTTTGATAAAAAATATTTTTGGCTTTCTCAGTTCCAAGGATCTCAAAACTTTTCTATCCCGTAAAAACAAACGTTTCGTGCACGGAATTTAGTATTCAGAACTATCAAATTCAGACAATGATGATAAAACTATGATGATGATGATGGAGATGGCGATGATGTAACAGAGGTGGCGAGGATGTGGAGATAATGTTCATAATGTCGATAATTTCGTATTGAGAACTTTCAAGTTCGGAAAGCGTTGATAAAGCAACGATAATAATGAAGACGGCGATGTTGATGATAATGATGGAGATGGCAATGATGATAACATATGATGGAGATAGCGAAGATAATATTGATGAAGATGGCGATGTTTATGATAATGATTGAAATGCGTAAAATATATAGTAGTTATGCAATGCTTTCGTGCGGGATACCGTAGAATATGCCACGCGTCAGAGCACTGACGAATCTAAATTGAAATCATTATAAACATTTCTTTATCATAGATATAAATGGAGACTCATTTTGGAATAAAATTTTGAAGCGAAATTTCAGCATGTAATTAATTCATAATATGACATGTAAAATTACAAAATTGCCATGGAAACGTCCTAAATCATTTGCTTTCGTGGCATGATGCGCAAAGTTAAAAGTTATTTTTTTTATTTAGCCGGCAGAGGTTTGTCGGCAAACAACAGAACTTGCTTTTTAATTTTGTTATGTATAATTAATAGAAAGTAATTACACTACTTTTTCTAGCTCGTTCAATTTGGAAATAAGAAAGTAATTTTTGTTGAGAAATTCAGAATATTGCGAATTTTAGCCAAAATGTGTGCTTTTATCATTAAACTTATAATTTTTACTTTATGCAAGGCACTCTCACGACGTTGACCGACAACTTTGGCGCCATTTCGGAAACGTACACACACAGTTTTGGCGCCATTTCGATAGTCGCTCGCAAGTAATGGCGGGAAAGCCGGGTGGAATACTACCCGTTGAATACTACCCGTTGGATAACGCAAATATGCAACGGCTTTCCAGGCCTCTGATTGGCTGCAATTTTTTAAGGCATGGGATAAATAGCAGTACATAGTACAGCAAAAAAAAAAATCGTAGCCTAGTGTTTCCTTGAAAAGGAGAATGTTTAATGACGTTTTGGACTGTAGTCCTTCGTCGGAGTGAGTTACTGTTTCTATCAAAACATCGACGCAGTATTTCATTTGAACAGAAAATTGCCAACTGTTTCGGTAATATTAAAAAATCTGGTAAATCGTTCGTTTATGCAGTAACAAAATCATGGAGTACTGAACTTGTATTAACGTGAATTCTTTATTTTGTGATTGTTGAATATGTATGTACATTACCTTATCTGATTTTTTACGGTATATCATTTCAGAAATTTAATTAACTTGATTAATAACTAGTTTACTGTAACACAACGCGACATTCCTCCTTTAACGTAAACACTAACCTCTGCAGAATGAAAAGTCGACCATGACATTCTTCCTGTTACGTAACACGCAAGACGTGTTTCTCTTTTGCTGCCCTCCACCGCAACTGACAGAACACTCACCCCAGTCCCCGACTTTCCATCGGTATTGTTTTACCTTTTGGGTTATGTTTGGAAACTGGTAGCCATTGAGCTCTGTAGAGTGGCGTAAAACAGCAGTTAAGTTATTAAGAAATAAATTTAAAGTTGGTAAGTGATTATTAGTTTTTCAACAAAACTTTGGCCCTATATAGTACAAATATTGTAACTGTCAGACAAAATTGTGAGCTCCAAAAACACATTTTATATTACAGTTTTGAATGCTATACAAAGGTTCATTTAAAAAAACACAAATATTTATATCTATTCCAAGCCAAGACGACGAAAAACTTCTACTATTATGGGAAAGATATAGGTGTATGTTATTCTATTAAACTCTTTGATTGACTTTCAAACACAAGTATAGATAGCACAAAGGTGCTAGTAGCTAACTTGAAGCCACTATATTGCGTATTATGGCCACGTTGGTAGCGGGCTTTACCCCTTCAAACTATCATAAAAAGTAGTGAGCCTGTTCTTTTTGGGAACCTGAGCCTGTTTGCTAGCTATGCCATGCTGATGAGATCTAAAAAGGGCAAAACAGCTGTCCATGGCTACTTGAAATCAGGCTCACTATGGCAATAGTGGCCAACATAATGGTTTCAAGTTTATACCGTATTTTGCCGTGTATAAGTCGACCTTTTAACACCAAAAATTCACGTCTAAAAATCGCACTCGACTTATACA
>JANCMA020001998.1:0-17837 GCA_024336925.2 Zoanthus solanderi
ATATAAAATGTAATACACATTGATTGATGGAGTCGGACTATATCGAACACAATTATTTGCTACTTCGAGTTTCTTGCTTCTTGCGAAGCACTGAATCGTCAGGCAGCTGCAGCAAATAAATTATGTTTGAAATAGTCCGACTCCATCGATCAATTTATAGCTTTGGTTTTCCATTAAGCACTTTTAGCGAATGAAGTCTTCAGTCTATCTACTTGTAGTTACCTATAATATATACATACACACACATTTCACTATATTACTATATATATTTCAAGAATATATTTATATAATTTTTACTATTTTACTTTATATAAGTTATTAGTTGATCTTAATGATTTAGATACTATAGCTTTTAGAGTAGGTTAGGGGTGAAATTTTAAGTTTGAAATTCTTTATTAAAATCACATAATTTTACCTATTTTAAAAAATTCCTGTCTTCAATTTGGTCGTTTTTCTACTCTGCTGTCTCAGTGTTTGCAGTCCTACTGGGCTTTTACATATTAAACTTTAATCTTTCTTATAAATCAAGACAGCAAATAGTGAATACATTTTATAACGAGCCTAGAATTGAAATTTTGGTATGTCTAAGTAAAAAGATATGCCTGCTGTGTTTTGTTAAGCAGTTGGAAAAGATTTTTAAAACAGTTCTCGACTCCTTTTATTCTGTTTTGAATAAAATAATAATAAAAACAGCAACGATAATGATAATAATTATAATAACAACAATAATAATCTTTATTCATTTTGATTAAATGCAAACCCAGTAGTGCGAATGTGAATGAACAAAAAAATAAATAAAGACATACTAATACAAACACTATTTATATCTAAAAATCAACCTATTAGAAAAACTATTTTTAAAACTTTCTATATCTAAAAAGTAACCTGTTAGAAAAACAATTTTTAAAACTTTTTGTGTTAATCGCTGGCATTATCAACTAATTTTCACGGTTAAAATTATCGACGAATTCTTCTTGGCAGTAGCTGGTAAAAACTTCAGTTGGTTACTGTTACATTCCTTGATTTACCGACAAATTTTTATCTGATTTTTCTAATAAACTGCTAAACTGCTGATGTATTTTATGATCATTGTTTTTATGTTGCCATATTGGCTCATTTTATGGTTTTTGAATAAAATTTTCCGACTTGGTTTTCAATATTTTGTCTGCAACAGAGCTCCTTGTCGATAATTCGGCAGCTGTGGGATTCGACATTCGCATTAATCGACTCAACTGAACATGATCCATCTACAATTCAAGCAAGACGAGTACGGAAATTTTTGCCTCCCATACATAAAGTATAACGTTATTATTTTCAGAAAAGAAAATTTTTAACTAAATGTTTTCAAACTATAAAAATACCTTTCTCTACAATACAATAATATAATTTGCATCTGTTAATTCTTTCAATAGAATTATCTCTATATATAAGAAACAAGCGAACGAGACATAAATGTTTTACTTTTAGAATGTCAAGGCAACAACCATTGTTGTTCATAGACTTCAAATTTCGACCCTATTTAAGCTTTTTATCAGAAATTTATTTTAACTGCGGACTCTTAGCTTCGTAATGGAAATTTAGAGTGCATCAAACTACAATATTGTATCTATATACTGTTGTAGGAATGTTTTACCAAATACTAAACGTTTGTTAAAAGGAAAGTTCTACGAAATATGTATTGCTTATTTTAGTTCTCTTGCAAATCAAGTACTATTTTAGACTGAAATTGTGATAATGACGATAATGTGGCTTCTACTTCGACTGACTTAATGACAGATTGTACAGTTTTTAACCCCTCTTTGTATTTTTATCAATTATGAGAGGTTTTATATTTTTATATTTTATGGATAGATTTTAATAAAGATTTAGAAAATGAGTTTAAAATAAAGACTGACGCTAGTATCCGACGTTTCGGAGTCATCTTGACCCATTATCATGGGTTTAATGAACTATGTTCCTGTTTAGCGATTACAATAAGCAAGACAAATCACAGGCGACCCAAGCAAAAAATCAGTGTGGACTTAAAAATACAGTATTTGTATGGAATCAATAGCGAAGTGAAATCGCAAATTTAATTTTTTAATAAAACTTAACTAACCTTGGTCTGTTGTTTCTGGTAGTGATGCAAGGAGCAAGAAAATCGCATAAAATGCCTACAAAACAGCTACAAAGAATCACCAGACTACCAGAAACAACATCAAACCAAGGTTAGTTAAGCTTTACTAAAAATTAAATTTGCGATTTCACTTCGCTATATATTGATTCCATACAAATACTGTATTTTTAAGTTTACACTGATTTTTTGCCTGGGTTGCCTGTGGTTCAGTGACTTGCTTTTTGTAATCGTTGTACAGCAACATTAAATCCGGAGCAGTCAAGATGACTCCGAAACGTCGGATACTAGCGTCAATCTTTATTTTATGATAGATTTGTTTCCTAAATGGAGCTTTTAAGTATAGACATACATAATTTTGTAACTTTAGTTTCTACTAATAAAAATTATAGGCTAAACTGCAGAAAAACCGCGTACAAAATGCTGCGATAAAGACCTATCAGCCACAAATTGGCTGAACAGAAATAATAAATGAATTGCTTAGTGATGTACTACGGATTGACAAAAAATCCAATCCTGTAGAAATTCACATGGCCAAGTCATGTTTCAAACAAAACGGCATTTCCGGCGTAGAAACGGCATTTCGGAGAAAAGGCATCCCTTCTTTGACCGATATTTTTACTAAGCTGAGTAAAAATATTGGCTAGAGTCCATAATGATCTCATTAAATACTAACTAAAGATGCTTTTTCTCTTGGTATACGATAATTCTTAAGATAGCTAGTAATCACCCAGCATTCACACAAGATCGAGACAGCGTGAAAATTGGCTCGGTTGTCACAATCTTCACTAATGGTCAAGTTAGCTTTTCTCATTTAATTACGTCTTGTTATGAAGGCATCACCCTGGAAAACAAAGTTCGATAATTTTTCAGTCAAAATTTAATTACTATTTTAAAATTACCCTAATTACAAAATATGTTTTCCAAAACTCGTCATAATAGGCGAAATTTTAAAAATAAACTGGCTGGAAAATGCCTATTTTGATTTTTGCGGTCTAATTTAAAATATTTAAACTTTTCTGCAAGGCTTCCTATCACCAAAATCACACAGCTGAAAACTACAGACGAAACTGCTACGTAGCAATATTCTAACGAACTTTTAACTCAGTTTGTCAGTTTATGATTGGTGCATGTCATTCACTCTCTAATTAATTAGCGATTTAATCAACTCTAGATTCACTAATGCATATTTCTTCAGATAAGCAATTTCCCTAATTTTTAGATTTTGGGGTTAAAGTTATGAACAAAAAAAAGTTTGGAAAAAAAAGACATTTTGGCAGAGAGATAGAGAAGAATTCTAACTCATAAGAAATTTGTTCATTTTTTCTAAAATCAGTTGCAGAGCAGCTTCTTCAATATACAAAGATCAAACACTTGTCTGCCTTTTTCTAAACATTTATTTTAAAAATCGCCGTAACTTTTCTCCGAAATCAGTGAATATGAAAAAAGCTTACGTACCTCTTATTAGCAAATTTGGTCTGAAAACTGGCTGACTAGTTAAATCATTAAATTTAGATAATCACTGGGACTTGTAAGTTTTTTTTTAAAAAAAAAGCGAGACTGACCTTAGGTTTTAGAGAACGTAAAAAATCTAAAAATTCGTTTTAATTCATATGTTTTAGTATAGTTCGAAAGCCAGCTCTATATGCTTTGATTTGACATATGGTCTACATGATGCTGTGTCGTTCTGACGCAAAAGACCCCTATAGGTGTAGTAATTTTCAAGCATTACTGTTTCCTGCGATCTTCAGTGGGGTGCCGAACATATAGAACTGATTGCTTTAAAAGCCAAAAGGACTCTTGGGCTGATCAAACGTCTCTGTTGAGACGTCAACGATGTAAGATCAGGAAACTGTTATGCAATTTGCAAGTTTTCTAAGGCTCAAAATCCAAGCCCCAGCTATTGCGCGGTCTGGGCGGGGGGTTTACATTGACTGATGCATTATGGACTAACTTGCCGAACTTTAAAAACTCTAAAAAAGCTGCATTTAGATCATTATGACAGTATTTTGCCATTTTACTCACCACTATAATTAAATTGCTATTTTAAATCTCTTCACATATTTTACAGTTTTACCTTGTCTTCCACCGTACAATATTCTGACCTAGTATGTCTTATGTATTTTCTATATAATCTATGTTTTTGAATGGACTCACTGTATACCGTACATAATAATAATATATTATTTCCACACCACCAGAAGATAAACTTCATATGCTCAAACCAGCGTGCAATTTTCTTTTTATTACATAGATACTGGTATTTCGAAAATAACAAAAAACTAGACGAAAAAAAAAAAACAAAGGAAAAACAAAGGAAAAACAAGGAAAAACAAAGGAATGACGTCGGCGATATCTTCACTAGTGAGGATATGGAAAAAATGTCACTTGTATCCCGGATGTAGTTCCATATGAATCTACGAGTGGCGTATTTTACAGTAAAACACTCATATCTATGTAATAAAAATAAATAAGTAACACACACAATTCAGAACTGACGCGGGCAGTGAAAAATCTAGTTCGATCGCAAACTCAAACCTAGATCAAATGTTGAAACTAATAAACCAAATCAAAAATAAATGAAGGCAAAAGTTAACCTTAGATCAAAAAGTTGGAACGCAAAATCACCAGTTGATGGTAAACGTTGACAATGGTAATGATACTATGCCAATTATTATTTAATTGTATTATTGCCTTATTTTCTGATGCATTTGATAAAATATTTCACCTAGAATAAGCACCGCCTGATTACCACCACCGGGTCGGAAAACCGTTTACACGTCCCCAAATATCTAAAAACGCACTGAGAACAAACACTAAGCACACACAGTGGGACTAGGAACTCGTCTGTTCTTACATATAAACAAAGATAGCTTGGGCTGCCTGTGTAACACAAGCTTTAAGCTGGCGCACTCTTGAGGTAAACGTCTGAGCTCTATACTTTGCTGAGCCAGATTCGAAATGTAGCTAATAAGATTACTTTTTGTGATTGCGTCATTTTTGTTTGTTTTGCCTGAGAAAATGGCCAGCAGGGATTGAAAAAGTATCTCGCGGTTCTTCTTCTTCGGGGAAGACGAAAACAAAATAGGCCAGGAAGAAAAGCGATCTGGTCGAGATATTGGATTGCCCGAACTATCCAATTTCTCTTTCTACGAAGAAGAGGAACCGCGAGAGACACTTTTTCAATCCCCGCCATTTTGTCTGCTGGCCATTTTTTTCTGTCAAAACAAACAAAGACGACGCAATCACAAAAAACGATCTTATTGGCAACATTTCGAATCAACTCAACAAGATGCTCATGTCGTCCGCGCACGAGAAATTGGCCTTGCGATGCAAAAATTATCAAACACGACATACTATTTTATCAAGCCCTCGCAAGGAAAAACTCTCATCAAAATTTTGCCGCACACTTGCGGAACAAGCTGGGCAAACTGTCTCGCGAGAGCAAGGTTCTTTTAAGTGGGTTCCTCAATGCCATTCCGAGGTGCACACCGATTATTGAGACCGAGATTGTACCGCGGTAGCTTCAGAGCTTAGTTGGTTAAACCGTTGCACCGATAGTGCACAGGCAACGCGCTCCAAACCCGATAACATTGAAGCATAACATTTTATTTTTCACTCTTTTCTTTCGCAATTTCTTAACTTGCATACATTTAGCCGTGATGCAAACAAACTCATTTATACTCACCGTATTTGATCAATAGACAACGGACTCACTTTGTATAGTCTTAGCCTCAGTACGAAGTTAAGTAGACGTGTCTTTTAAACTTAAGGCTTTCAGTTTCTAATTGAAGTAAAACTGTTTGTCATCAAAACAGTTTTAAATAGATCTGGTAGAGCTTGGAACAGTCTCTCGGCCTACACAAAATCAACTGTATACCTGTGTCGCAATTTCAATCAACTCGGTTAAGTTATTACTTTTACCTAACTGCCAATATTTACGACCCAGACCTAACCCAATCTTTTAAAACTGCCTCTGAAAAATGTCACAGAGCTCGACCAATTGAAAACATTAAAGAAACTATCTGTTGTTAAACAAATACTCAATGCACATGCGCACCTCAAATTTTTGTACTTAATGTTTTTATATTATTGTTATCAGTGTATTTTGTGCGTATTTTCATCTATTATTAGATTTGTTATTTTTTTGTATTATATTAGTAGTTTGTTTCGGGAATCCGTTATTGGAGCCGTGCTCTGTGAGTTAATTCCTTCTCCCGAAGGCGAATTTTGTAAATGAAAATAAATTTTAAAAAAAATTAAATAAATAAAAAAGTAATCGGACATATTATTGGATTCTAAGAAACGGAGAAAAGCCAATAATTTCTCATTATTGCTTTCACCAAAGCGTTCGTGCCATAAGCGCGCTAAGCAAGTAGCAATCTAACGTAGGAAAACAATCTTGATTTCATCGGTTTGCCTTCCTTTAACCATAATTCATTGCGTTGTTCGTTCTACTTTATTCACAATTTATTGCGTTGCTCGCTCTTCTTCAACCACAATTAATTGCGCTGTTTGTTCTCTTTTAACCAAAATTCACTGCGTTGATTGTTCTCTTTTAACCACAATTCATTGCGTTGTTTGCTTTCCTTTAACCAACATTAATAAAAGATTCATTGCGTTTTTTGTTTTTCTTTAAGCACAATTCATTGCGTTGAAAGCAGAGTGCACTGGGCGCCCTGGCGGAGTTTCGTTTCGACCAGTCGTGCGGACGCAAACAAAGCAAGACACAAACGAATTTTATACTTTACTATATTAAAAGCACATTTTAACAAACCAAAATATCCGAAGCATTCTAATAGCTTTTATGTCTTAGAACCTCGACTTATGCCCAAGCAAATACAGTACACCGAAAAACAATTTTTTAATGCATGTACAAAAGAAAAAACGTATGGATATGTTGAGCCAGCAGTTAGCAGGACATATCAGTACCCGATATTCTATCTATAAGAACTAAGTTAAGTGACCCGTTCCCTACGCGAGTTCCTGTAGCTCAGTGGGTTAGAGCGTCTGACCGGTAATCAGAAGGTCATGGATTCGATTCCCGTTAGGGACTCGGAAGTTTTTTCTTCTGAGAAAAAGAAGCTTGTGTCAACACGAACATTTCTATAAAATTTCAGTTGCTGTTAATATAGCAAAAATTATTTGATACCTTTTTGTTTTTGCCTGAGAAACTTTGAGATTGGGTCCTGGAAAGATATGTTCTTTACCCTGGAGAACTTCTGGAAAACTAGTGGATGTTTGTAATCAGTCAGTGAGCACCATAAGCGAGATATTAATCCATATTATTTTAAAAAAGTCCTAAACCCGTTAATTGACGCCGAATATTTCATAATAGAGATGACCCTATTTTAGCACTCGTAAGAGGAGGGACTAGGCGGGCGTTTCCCCGCTAACTTGGAGGTGATCGTCTTTCCGCCCTCTTCTCACACACCAATCTCTACTTTTTGCTAATATAACTTGATCTAGCCTTATTAGCAATTTTTTACTGGTTTAAATACACTCGATATTTTTTATGTAAAGAATTTGGTTCATAAGAATCATTAAGTATAAAAAAGAATTTCGTGATAAAATCAGCTGGGGTTTAGTTTAGTTTTTCGGTAATCGTCAAATATTTTAGTGCGCGCCTTCCCGTAATGAAGCCATTCTACTGTCTATAAACTAGAAGTTTCTATTAGAAAGTGAAGTGCTGTGTGCTGAAGCGAATGTGTACATTATGAGACAATGAAAAAAAAATGGATCTGAAATAAGTAAATTCAGTAATATATACTGTTTGAACGTTCTAAATTTGCAACTGTAATTGAAAACTTGTATGGCCTGGTGGTCGAAAATGTTTTGTGGAGTCATTTATCATTGTGCTGAAATTTGATCCAAAGAAAACTTGATTTAACAGATTATGAATCGTTTGATTATAACAATAAATATAATTTCAAGCAATTCAAAGCCATAAATGTTGAAATAATTTCATAAGCCGAATCAAAATTATCAAAACTATCTACATAATGATATTCGTGATTGAAAAAGACAATTATTAAAAAGAAAAGTCCAAACTTCAACTAACTTTTAAAACATTAAATCTATTTTACACCTACGGGAACTGACGCTCAAATTGCGAAAACACTTTAAGAATACCAGTATCACATCTCAAGTTGAATGTTTGTTGATCCGTGCTCATTCAAAGCATCCGTGTTTATTGTGGTCGACTTCAAAAGAACCACTTCTCCAAATTTGGAGTTTGTAGGGCTTTAGATCCTATTCACCCTTATTAACCTCGCGGCGTTTCCTTTGTTCATTTTTGTTGAACAGAAAGTAAAAGTATTAGACACAAAGCTTATTTTGAGTGTTTTATTTTTGGGTCTTACGGATACATCATGTTTTATAAAGTCTATATAGGCAGAGAAAGAAATCGTTATGTGAACTGAAAAAACCTTACCGATAATTTTTTAAGCTAACTCAATTTTATTTTTTAAAATAACTGAATTACACTAGAAATGAACAACTATATCAAATAGATTAAAAACAGAAACTATCTCCACTACTAAATTCTGTTTTTGACGTCACGGATCAGAAAATAATATGGCAGTTGCTAGCCTCCCATATCGCTCGGTCAAGATGAAACCGAAAGTGAATTTTTAAAACTCTAAGCTCCAACTACGCCATGAAAAGACAATCGTAATCGAATTAGTTTTTAAATTGAAAGAATGGCAATATTGAAAAACGGTGATTTCAGTTCTTCTTTAATTTTACCTGCAGATTATTGTTGGCAGTACAGTGGAAGTTGCTTCCCTCTGCTATCTGACTATTGTTGTGCTGACAGTAATGGATGTAAATCCAGATGTTATGCTACTTTTAATGAACTGCGTGTTCCTCGTCCCTTCCATTTGGCAACTGTTACGAACTCCGATCCTTTCTAAAGGTACCAAAGTTTCAAGATTTCGCTTTTCCATGTTTGCAGCCGCTGTGTTATTCCAGATTGGGGGACTGGTTATGCTGTGTTTGCAGGTACAGTAAGTACTTCATTTGGCACAATTAGCCAGTATCAAAAATACCATAATACTCTTTGTTTGTCCACCAAAAATTTTGCATTAGCCTTGTTGTTTTTATTTTCTCTTGGGACTTACAATGGACTCAAGAGAAACTGGAAACAATGCTTATGCAAAATTTTGGGTGGACAAACAAAGAGTATTATGGTATTTTTGATATTGGCTAATTAAGAGAAAATATTTGAAAACAAGTTTGATAATTGAACGCTTTTACATTATGTTTTAAATATCTCAAATTAAATTAAAACAAACTTGAGGATTTACTCAGTTATATATGCTTGTAATGTGATGTGATGTGATGTGATGTCATTCATTCATTTATTCATTCATTCATTCATTTATTCATTGATTCATTCATTCATGATCATTCGTTCATCCATCCTTCCTCCATTCAACCATGATTCATTCATTGTTTTATTTGCTTGTCTATTTGCTTTTGCTTTTTTCCTTTTGCAGTGTGTTCATTCTTTATATATTTTTTAAAATAGACTAGTTGTTCTTCCTTCTGAATTTCGAATTGCTTGTTTTTCTTTTTATACTTTATTTTGCCCGCAAAGTCAATCAGTAAGTAAGATGAAGAACAAACTTCGTTTATAGTCTACTTGTTTTCACTTACAATTTTTTGTTTTTGTTTTTTCTTTACCATAGATCAAGGAGTTACATGGAAAAATTGGCATTCCACTTTCCTTGTTCTTGCTTTCGGCAAGCTGGTCACCACAAATGCGAAAACTTCAAACCGAACCTAGAAACAACTATGATGGAAATAAAACTACTGTTGAAGACAGCATGTCCGATTTCGCTACGTTAAATGACCCAACTCAAAAATCTTCCGATGAGAGGGAACGAGCACAACTGAAAGCTACAGCAATATCTAGTTTGATTAAACTTTTAATTACACCATTTGTAGCCGCACTATTTGCAAAGTATTTCAATGTGGTTGATCTCACCAAACTGAAATCCGGCTTTAGTCTGTTGACCATATCAAACACCACATTACCAGAATTTCTTGCTCAGATCTTTGCAAGTCTTGGAGCTTATTGCTTTGGTCTTCTTGCATGCAAGATACGCATGCAACAGATTGCATTCGCATTGCCATTGACTCTTGCAACTCCTATTGCCATGGCACTAACCAAAGTTACTTGGCTGTGCGAACTTCAGAAGAATGACATATTGAAATGCGAAACTACAGGCGAATTGTGGTATACAATAGTAGCTGGGACTCTTTTGTGTTTGGGAGAGTTCTTCTGTAGCGGGTACTACGTGTGGAAAAACGCAGGATTAATCATGGCTGACTCTGTTACAATATTCCGATCGCGATTCCCATCATATAATGGTTTGTCTATTTTCATTAACTTTAATTGATTGATATTGATTGTAGACATAAATGCAATTCGTCAGAACTTTAAATATCTCGAAATAGGTATTTCATTCACGATTTTTAATAAAAAGGAATTAATCAGACAAAAACGTTTATTTTGTAAATTCAGAGTCTACATTTTTTTATGCTAGCACTGAGCTAAATGCTATCGATCGCCGCCTTTCCAGCATTAAAAAGCAGATTTAACTTAAGTTGTTTTATTCTAAGAAAACTATGCTGAACTCTTAGTATGATAGTTAAGCGGTTAGATTGGTTTAGGGGACACTGTATGGTATGAGTGTTTTGTTTACGAATACACGCGGCAGTCGCACAATGAACAAGAAATTATAATAATGCATTACATTTTTTGTAAAATATGGTAGCGAAGTATGTTATAGCTACATAAATTTAACAGATATATTAATGAGAAACAGGACCGGTCTCTCACTACCAAATTCTGCTTTTGACGTCATTGACCAGAAAATAATATGGTAGTTACCAGCCTCCCAAGCTTGGATAAGTTGAATCCGGAAGTGATTTTTCAAACTTTAAACGTTAATTACACCATAAAAAAATCGAAAACAAATTTTTCTTTTGCCATCACAATTAGAATAATAAGCCATAAGGATATCTTATACATACAAAACCCTACAACTGATATACATTTATGCACTTTAACAAAATTTTTCACGCGTTTGTTTCTGTTTATAGGTGTTCTTCTCGAGCAATACTTGATGTTGAACCGCCGAAACTCTGCCGTTGATGGAGGAAGTGTAAACCACGAGAAACTAGCTCGTAACACCTCTCTGTTTATGTGTACTACAATGTATCATGAGGCAGATTACAAGATAGAACAACTTCTGCATTCGGTTGCAAATCTTGATAGAAACCGTCATATTGTCGATCGCCATCTTGAATCTCACATCTTTTTCGACGGTTGTCTGCAAGGTGAAGTGATGAATGAATATGTTTTAACATTATGCTCTCTTCTGGAAAAAACTCTGAGAATCAAATTAGCAAACGTAGTGAAGATAAAGACACCATACGAAATGCAAATGAAATGGATGCTTCCTGGAGGAACAGAACTCACCATTCATTTGAAGGATAATAACAAACAAACTCAATATTTTTGACGGCCCATGTAAAATATAAGAATCAATTGAACCGGATGAAATCTTGGCTAATGAACCTAGTGCAGTGTTATTATTGGGATGCCAAAAGATTCAGTATCTCCATTGAAGGTCTGATGCTGCTCGCATGGTTTTGGCACTAAAATCTCCCCATTCGGGGCCATTGCACTAATTCTCTTTGCCATGCTGACGAATTCTGATTTTCTTGCCGTCTGCAAGGTGAATTTCATCTTCAGTATTTCATTTAGTGACTTCTTTTGCTCGTTGTAATCCCATGTTTATCTAAAAAGCATTTTGTCACTTGCAGGTAAAAAGCAAGAAACGTTGGAGTCATGATCAAGTGTCGTATATGTCATATATTCTTGATCACCGTGGAGGTAAGGTTTAATTAACACAAAGTTAAAATTTACTTAAAAAGTCTTTCATTCAAGAACACTTTCGTGTATCTGTTATTTACTATTCACTTGCAATTATAGCTTTTATTCGATCAAGGCTTTGGAATATCAACTAGGGGGAAAATGTGGTACGATTGAGACCTTTTTGAACTAATATCAAAGGTTTGGTATTTAGGTAAAGTCATTCTTATACTGGGATAGGAGCATAATTTAATTTTATGTTGCTCGACAGTGAGGGACGAAAATTCCTTTATCCTCACAACGGACGCTGGTTTTGAGTTCACACACGAATCAGTAGAAGCTCTCATCGATGGCCTTCTTCACAATCCCAAGATCGGTGCAGTGTGTGGACGCACGCATCCCTTGGGAAACGGCCCGGTAGTGTGGTACCAAATATTTGACTACGCCATCGGCCACTGGCTGCTGAAGGTAGGTATCAGTTTGTTAATTTCAGACATTCATATAGAGCTCAGAGATAAAAAAAAAAGCAAACAAAATAATTCATCGAACTTCTTTCAGTTACATGTACCCCATTTTACTAATACAAAACTTTTGCTAGTTTCAGGCCTCTCTGGGGGCAAAATAATATTGTTCGGTGACATTTTGTCTTATTAATTCACCAGCTTTGCAGTTTTTTGCCCCCACAAAGGACTGGGGCGAATAAAATTTTTTATTAGAAAAATAGTGTATTGCTATAGAATGCCATGTATACGTGTTGATGTTAAAAGAAACCAAAGAAAAACATTTTGAAATATGTCATTGATGATGTAAACAACGTTGCAGGTTGCCAACCACGTGTTCGGTTCCGTCTTGTGCTGTCCCGGTTGCTTCAGCGTGTTTCGAACCCAGGCTATCCGCGACGTGTTGCCAATTTACGCCAGCTCTGTTAACAGAGCTTTTGAATTCTTGACCAAAGATATGGGTAATTATCTATCCCTTTGTAACTAGATACGTCATTTAGACAAAATGAAACGTTCAATCTGCCTTTATCCGTTCAAGTGCAAAGTGTTCACAGTTGAATCATTTTAATTTGTGAACCTAAAATTGCTTTGGCTGTTGATTATATAACGATTATTATATTGAAGAATGGTAAATAAAGTTAGCTTTGAATACTTAAATAATCGATTTTATGTGAAAATTAGTTAACGTTTTGTATAAATCATATTGACATTTTTTATGGTTTCGCAACACAATTTTGATTGTCTTAATTTCGAATTGAATTCTTTTTGCTTTGCAATATTAACGTGAGCAATTCGAGAACATAAAATTTGAGCCAGGTTCATTATTTGCGCATCACTGATTATTCCTTGTTCGTTTTTACCAATTTAATTGTAGGAGAAGACCGCTGGATGTGCACATTGATGGTTCAGAAAGGGTGGCTGTTATCTTACAGCGCAGCTGCACAAGATGTGACGTACTGCCCAGACACGTTTGATGAGTTTTACAAGCAGAGGAGACGATGGATGCCCTCATCTCTTGCTAACCAGGCATTGTTAGTCATGGAGTGGAAAAAGACGGTTCAAGCTAACGAAAACATTAGCTCTCCTTTTATGATCTTCCAAGTTTTCTTGATGTTGTCTTCTTTAATTGGGTAAGCAACTTGTTTTTAACAACTCTTACTTTTAAAGCTTCTTTCCAAAGGCCGTTTAGCGGAAGAAATCTTCGAATAGAATCATAAGTAGGCTCCATTACATGCCTCTGTTCGGAAAAATGAGCCCGCACTCATCCCGTCGAAGTACCGGCTGGACGAGTGCTATTTTCTTTGTTGGTTTATCCAATCATATTACCTCCTGCAGATTTTTGTCTGGCAAAGATTGTTGAATAAATTATCACATCAAACAAGAGAGGGGACGATGTGCAGAAGATAAATTTGGCTTTTGAGCGAGTTTTGGATTCCTTTCAAATTCAAAATTAAAAAATCAAAAATTACTTCGTACGTTGAACAGGCTTACATTATAATTAATTCTTTTTTCACTATACACTTTTTAACAGTATGTTACGTCAGATGTTTACAAATGCTGGCGTCAAAAAGCTTTAAAATAGCCAGTATGCAGCCCTTGAAACTCACTTTGTACAATAACGTATTATCATTCAATTCTATTGCTTTCGTTTGTTTGATTTAATAGTGCTTTTTACGGCTAAATATTAATAACTTTTGAACACTTTATAAAATGTTTTCTATATTAAACTTTTCCTCATGCATGAATTGTTTTTCTTTGCCTTCTTCTTTGCACGAATTTTTGCTTGCATGATTTATTTTTGGTCCCCCCCCACCCCCCATCACTTTTCTAATGGTGGACCCTTATTCAACCAACGGGGGCTGGAAAATCATTACGTCATAGACAAGGTCAACGGCTCATGCATCCAGCCATCGTTCGGGCAGTATCAAAGATCGAACCCGCAAGATGGATGAAATTATTTTGAGCCTAAATCATAAGTTGTCCATTTCTTTTTAAGAAGAAACATTCTATTTAGACACCAAAATTATCGTTTGCAACTGTTGTAGTTATATCTTACAAAGCTAAAAGCAACGTAAAAAGACAAAGTGAATCAGATTTCTTTTATAATGTAATATGTAGTATTTCAACCTCTTTCAAATATTAAACCACCATTTTCTGAATTATTTTGGCCCTAAACTTAAATGTCGACGCATTATAGTTTTTTTTTCTAGTTTTTACCAAAGAAATCTAATACCTTGCGTTAAGATAAAAGTCAATAAAGCTTAATTGTAGACTTGTGTTATTCAACTATAAACCAAGCAGCGCTCTACTCAGTCTAATTTGCAGTATTTCTCTTTTTTAGGCCTGCAACTGTGATATTGATCGTAACATATGGACTGAAGATGTCAGGTTCTGTCTTAAAGAATGAAGTGGTTTCTGTTATATTGATTAGTCTTACAACTTTGGCCTTTGGAGTAATATGTCTCTACACAAAACAACAAACGCAGCTACGAGTGGCAAAGCTTCTAACTTTTATATTTGCCATCATAATGTGCTCTGTTGCCATCGGTGTAGCGGAACAGGTTAGTTCATTAATCACCGTCTGGTCAGCTTAGTTGGTTAGGTGCCGGTCTGTCGTGCGGGAGGCTTGGGTTCGATTCCCGGCCGGACCAACACTCAGGTTCTTAAAATAATTGAGGAGAAGGTGCTGCCTTTGCTCTAACATCTGCAAATGGTTAGACTTTCGCGTCTTCTCGGAAAAGGACGTAAAACTGTAGGCCCTCGGAGACTTCTGTGTTTGTGTGTGTATTTGTTTGTCATGTGAAAGGTCTCGGTCCCCCTTAGAGTGGTAAAGATGGTGTCCCCAATTAGTAGGCCATTGGCCGGCTAAATATATGACTTGACACCTAAATAAAGTCATTATCATTATTATTTTATGTTGTTATTACAGTATTGCTTAATGGTTATGCTAATTCCGTCTGTCTGGAGATTTACTTTATACAAGCGTCTTTCTCTCACTAGCCAATAAAATCAGCCAGAAAGATCACATGACAAAACCGTTTACACTCTGTAGAGATATCAAAAAAGAAAAAGACAGCGCTGATCTAAACTTTCAAGATGGCTTCCCTTTTTAAAAATGACACGTTTCTATCTATACTTGTTTTTTTTTGTGATTGTAGTTCCTTTTTTCCCTTGTAACTCATATTACGAAATTTACACATTTACCGACTTCCATTTTTGTAATCATGATATGTAATTATAATATGACTGACCAAAATTTAACTCTTAGACCGTGAAGATTCCTAAAATTACCAAAACCATATCCAAAATTTGCTTATCAGTTTGAGTTCAGAATATGATATCCTGCTTGGCTAGCCCAGTTGGTAAGGTAACAGTCAACCGTACGCGGGAGGCTTGGGTTCGATTCCCTATCATACCAACACTCAGATTGGTGAAGGTACTGCCTTTGCTTTAACATCTGTAAATTTTGTCGCGTCTTCTCGAATAAGGGCGTTAAATTTTAGGCCCTCTGAGACGTCTGTGTTTACATGTATTTGTCTGTCATGCAAAAAATGTATCCGTCTGCTTTAGACGGATAATGGAGTCGAAACCAATTGTAGAATTGCACACAATTTAGGCATCCTGCTGATGAACAGTAACTGTTTTGCTGTTTTTTTTTCAGCAGCATTCTAGTTGTGTCTGTTCAGGTATCTATTAGAGTGGTAAAGACAAATTAGAAGGCCTTTGGCCAATTAGAAATGACTTGACAGCTAAATAAAGTCATTATTCATGCTCTTTTATTTCTCTTCGTATGATTCCTCTAACATAGTTCACGTATTTTTACAGATCGTAAGAGAACAGCAACTAAGACGTGCGTACGTAACATGTTCTACTAGCATCAATTTAACTGCGTCTACAGAGAGTCCGTTACAAACTATTCCGACATGTGCACCTAAGCCGGCGGACTACCCACTGCCAGCTGGACTCAGCACGCTTTACCTTGCGGGTCTTGTTGGTATATTTGTTATTACTGCCTTGCTGCATCCAAAGGAATGGCTTTGTCTTGTTAATGGCCTTTGGTATCTTCTCTGCCTTCCATCAGGATATCTGCTTCTCACAATCTACTCAATTTGTAACTTGACTGATAGATCTTGGGGTAAGTAGCATTTTATAACCTTAAAGTTATCTTACTGTGTTTTGTGCATACTGTGTCTTATAACAACAGCTTGCAGCTTTCATCACAGTAAGGAGGGGAAAGGGAAGTCAGTTTTGCAAAGACATTAACCCGATGCACAACAAATAGAGAACGTATTTGGAAAAAATAGCGACATTCGTGAATTGTTGTACTGTTGCATGGTGTTTTTGTCTGGAACCTGGGAAAAACTTAGTTAGGATTATCACCCTAAAATGGCATAGAAAGATCCTCAAGAATAAAAAATGAATGGACAGGCGTTGCTTCACTGTTCAGTTAGTTAGAGTAACCATGGAAAACCACGAGTATAGAAAGCATATTAAGCCACTGAAATGGTCGCTACTAAGGCTGTGTTGATATCTTCAATAAAGTATATTATAATATGTTTGGCTAAAAGGCTTGACGGCTTGAAGAGTTAAATAAAGAAAACTTTACCTTTATCTTTTAAGATGATTAAGCCCGGCTTAACTTGCTTTCTAGGTTTGTTTTCATCATAAATTATTAAAAAGAAAATAACTGTCTTGATAATATATATGGAATACATTACAAATAGTTTTTATATTTTACGGAATAATAATAGGAACCAGAGAAACAGCAAGTAAACAGAGCGAAAGTGGAATGGAATCTGTCACACAATTTCTGAAATCAGTTTGGTCCAGCATGTCGAAACATTGTTGTAAACGAAGTTCCACGGAAAAAAAAGAAGAAGCTGTTGAAATGAAAGAAGAACACAAGAAACGCGTTACAGTTAAAAGAAGGGACACCAGCTCATCGAGCGGATCAACAATAAGAGAAAAACTACGGCGAAAAATTAGCAATATGTCAATATCTTCTCAGGTGTGTATTGGTAAATCTCATAATGATAGCGGAAAAATATTCTTATACAAGTAAATGGTTCTTTTAAAATGAAACAAGGCTATCGGACTCCGATGATTTAGAGTGTCTTATCAATATTAGCTGCTCAATGGGCTGACATTTCATGTTATTAGAATTCTAAAGTTATTTTCGACTTTTAATAGATTCCCGAAGAGTTTCTACGAGTTCATCTCTCTTATTGAACCTAAAGGCACATGTTATTGTTACATTACTAGCAAATATTACAGTTTAATGATTAAAAAAGGATGGCTGAATCTTAGCGTCAACTTTTTTTCGTGTACCCCTTGGCCG
>JANCMA020002089.1:0-17827 GCA_024336925.2 Zoanthus solanderi
TCTAACCCTCCCCTCCCATGGAAAAAAATTTCCCACGGTCATGGGGAAAAAAATTGGGATATAATTTTGACATTTTTGGAAAATCCTTGACCGAGTTAAATTGAGAAAAAAAATGCGATCTGATTTTGACATTTTTGAAAAAACCTTGGCCGACTCGAAAATTCCCTGGGTGAGGAAAAGTGAAATAAAAGTTTGAGATATGTTAAACATGGGCAGATTTAGATCTCTGAAAAACACATGGATAGGTATACTGTGAAATTGTTAAAGCAAATCGCCAGAGAGCGAAATATCAAAGGATGTTACAAAATGTGTAAGGGACAATTTATTCAAGCCATACTTGATAATGATGATGTCCCTGACGAACACGAAGAACCAACTCTTCTAGAAAGTAAGAGCCTTAGTAGAATGTGGAATATCGATTATAGATGGGGAAAATGTGGTAGAGGACATTATTAATTTGGCATGAACTCCATGTTCTTTTTGCTTCCCACTCCGGGAAGTAAAATTTCAAAAAGTTCCTTAAAGGTTCTCTGAACCATCTTTCACTACTAAGAAAATGGAGAACTTAACATCTAAAGTTCTCAAACAAATTGCCCGTGAAAATGGTGTCAAAGGCTGGGCTAGTATGACAAAAGCCAAACTCGTCGAGTCTTTACATTCAAAGATATCATTATGGACAGCCTCAGGGTTACTGAGCTTAAATCCATCGCGAAAATGCGGGGGATTGATGGGTATAAAATATGCGTAAAGAGGCTCTTGTTGAGGCGTTAGAGGCATCAAACCCTGAGGTTGAATTCCCCATCCTGGGGGTATCCAAGCCACCCTGGTAAATTAAGTTTTACCTCTTTAAGGCGGTTAGTTGAAAAAGCAGAAGAGTCAGTGCAGTCTCGCGTTGATGATCTTCAAGATTGGGTGCGATCTCAAATTCCTGAACCCATTAACAAGAAAAAGAGAGTTTTGACTCAAAAGTTTAATCAACTAAAAAAGAAGGTTGGGCAAGCATTCAAGAAAACACTTCCCAAAGAACATAAATCATTTAGGAAAGGATACTATAAAAACTATAGTATCAAAGGACGAGGTGGAGTTGATCAAGAGACATTCTTAGATGATATCAAACCCAGACTCCTTAATTTCTTTGCACAGCAAAAGAGATCAATCAAGTGTGATCAAATTTTGAGGATGAAAGACACCAGAACGAATCTTACAACTGGAATGATTGATTTTGCCCTTAAAGACTTCCATAGTGGTATGATGTAAATACATGCAGGTAATTTTACGTCTGAGGATTACGAGGCCATCAAAGAGAATCTACTGGAGCAGGTTGCTATTTATCAGGAGCATGGTTCCGGATCGACGTTTGATCGAGTGGAATCATATGATATCAATGTCGCCACTTTCCAACGAATCAATGGAAGAAGTTATGTCAAACTACCGAAAGTTTTGAGAGATCAGAAAGCATTCAAGAATATTAAGAACTATAATGACAGTGCTTCGCGAAGTCAATCACTGAAGCGATATTCCAAGGGAGAAAAATGGAAGAAAGGGATAACGATGAGTTGAAAAGGAACATGAAGAAGCTAAATTGGGAGGGTATAGAATTCCCCGCTGACTCAGTAAAAGCTTCTAAGAAGTTTGAAAAGAATAATCCAGATTATGCAATTAACGTGTATGGATATGATGATACTGAAAAGAATGAGGATGATAAGTATTCCATACAGAGACAACCCTAAGATTAAGAAGATAGTCAACTTACTACTCTATTCAAATGGTGAGACTAATCAGTACGTTGTGATTACAAACATGAGGAGAGCGCTCAGATTACTCATCACTAAAGACAATCACAAATATGCGATTTGTTATAGATGTTTGAAACCATGTAAAACAATAGAGGATTTAAAGGAGCATCTTGAGTTATGCTCTGATCATGATGCAGTTAGGGTTGTCATGCCCGAGGGTAAAGATGGGAAACCTCCATACTATGGGTTTAAGAATTTTCACAAGCAACTTATGGCACTCATTGTAGCTTATTTTGATTTTACATCTTTTCTTAGACAAATACGTTCAGATCGTGTGTATGATGATACAAGGAGTTATACGGAGAAGTATCAACAAAATATACCATCTGGATTCTCTATGATCTTCAAAATAACCGATGATAATGTTTTCAAACCTGAACTACATCAATACACAGCTGAATCCGAATCTGTTGATGTCTCAAAAATATTCGTTGATATGTTACAATATAGCGTGAAAAGAATATGGAGCACCGTTTAACAAAGATTTTGATGGTATTAAACCTGAAGATAATCATACAGCTACACAGTGTTGGATCTGCAAAGGTGAACTCAATGGTGATAAAGTTCTCGATCATGATCACTTCACTTCTAAATACAGAGGCACAGCACACCAAGCGTGTAATCTTTCTCTAAAAATGCAACCAGTCATCCCTATGTTCAGTCAAAATCTATCAGGATATGACGCTCACCTTTTCATCAGAGCTTTATCCTCCACCCCTGGAGAAGTTGCATGTATTCCAACTAGTTAAGAAAACTATATTTCAATCTCCAAAAAGAAAACCGTAGGTAATTATATAGATAAGGATGGTAAAGAGAAGTATAAAAAAGTAGAGATAAGATTTCTAGACACACTCAGATTTATGCAGGATAGTCTAGCTAACTTAGTATCTAATCTACCTCCAGAATCGTTTAAAATTCTTAAAACATTCTTTCCTGATGAAGAGCAGTTCAAACTATTACTTAGGAAAGGAGAGTTTCCATATGACTACTTGGATGGATTTGATAAACTCGATGTGACTAAAATTTCACCTATAGAAGCCCTCTACTCTAAACTGAATGAATATGGAATATCAGTTGAAAATTATCAACATGCAAAGAAAGTGTGGGAAGTCTTTGCCATGAAGACACTCAGAGACTATCACAACACCTCCTTATAGGTGACACAGCTCAACTGGCAGACGTCTGCGAGAATTTCAGAAACATTTGCATTAAAGTTCATGGTTTAGATCCTGCAAACTATTACACCGTACCTGGATTGTTCTGGGAAGCACTGTTCAAACATACAGGGCATAAGCAGGAACTTTTAACTGACATTAATATGCATATTAAGTTCGAGGGGTGCACCCGCGGTGGTTACTCTTGTATATTGAAAAGGTTTGCGCAGGCGAACAACAAATACATGAAGGATTATGATCCTTCAAAACCTAGTAAATACATCATTCCACTCGATGCTAATAACTTGTATGGATGGGCTATGTCACAACCTCTCCCAATTGGTAAATACGAAAATGCGACTGAGGAAGAGATAAGAAACTGGAGAGATATTGAAAGTGGTTATATTGCATGTGTTGATCTTGGATATCCTAAACATCTTCATGATATAAATAATGACTACCCACTTGCACCAGAGAATAGGAAAATTGGGAAAAGTACCAAACTTATAGCCAGTCTGCATGATAAGAAGAGATACACACTACATCATAAATGTCTGAAATACTATGAAAGTAAAGGTTTGAAGTCCAAAAGGTTGATTGGATAGTAAAGTTTAAGGAGGCTGAATGGACGAAGCCCTATATACTTATGAATACACGCATGCGTGCACAAGCAAAAAATGAGTTTGAAAAGGCTTTCTTTAAATTGGCGAATAATGCAGTCTTCGGTAAAACGATCGAGAATCTAATAGTCCATGGGCCAAGACCCGAAAAATTGGAGTTTTTTACCACTCAGGGGGACAAAGGCTATCATACATTTTTGGAGACGTTGTTCCCTCTAGTTTAATAAAAACCATGATAGCAACGCCAGAAGAGTAGCTTTATCAGGTACATCACGTGATAATGTGACGTCGCCAATATTTCAGAGTTCCCTATCTTTTGAAAGATAAATGCATAACCTTGTGTGTTTTTGGATTATTACTGCAAACTCTCCACTCCAAAATGTCCAATACATGTGGTATTTTGTTTTTAGGATAAGAAGCAATTTATAACAAGTTGTTTTTGAGGTTGCCATGACAACAAAGCTTGATTTTAGCGGTAAATTACTTTTAGGGTAGTGTTTCTCTTTGGATTTTTTTCTTAGTTGCCACTTTTTTTGACTCTATCTAGTCAAAATTACACAGTACGTTCTCTTGGTAAAAATAGGATAGCCTACTAACCTGCTGCAGCCCGTAGTATTACCTATATTTTACGAAATGACGTAGAATGACGTCATAACGTACCAATACTTGAGTTAGAGAAATTAGTATATATTAGTTGTTTCATTTGTTTTACAACTCTGCAATTGAACACTTTCAGGTTCTGTTTAACATGCTATCCTCTTTTCACTGTCAGTGCACAGTATTTTTTAAAGTAGGTTGTCACGTGACCTTTGCAACTCTAAAAATATAATCAAATTGCATATAGAATTTTGACTTAAAAGCAAACATTGACAAGCTAGAATATCAGTACAAAATGAAAACGAATTTTTCGGCATATTGAAAAAGTTGACGTTTGTTAAACAGTGCACATTAGTCAAGTTCTTTTTCATTTCAACTTAAAGACCTGTGAATTACTATCACCTTTTTCGACCATAATATAGTTATTATATATACTATGTGGAATCGTAAAAACTTTGTTAATGCCATTTCGCTTCTAGGAAGATAGATTTTTCTCTCTAAGTGTAATGTTCACTGTTCTAATGATCTGTTCCTTGGTTTGCCTGAGATGGTTTCCTCCACGTTGTCCTCTTCTTGCTGCCAGTAAGTTACAGGATAAAAGTTTTAGCCAGACTTCTCTTGAAATTGGGCGGGGAGCTGAACCGTGACTCGTTGCACATTTCAATGTTGTTTGCCAAGAATTTCGAATAGCGAAGAGCGAGTTCCTTGTGTAGACCAGCATGATGTAAAAATCCAAGTTATGCAGTAATAGGAAAACTATACTCGAATTAAATTGCAATAAAAGATGTATAAACTCCGAGTGTTAAAAAATTTGAAGGAGCAGTAAAAATATGCAGCCTCGCTGGGCGCAATTACAATGAAAACGGCAGGGCTGTGTTTGTAAACACTTTGTTTGTATTATAAGTAACGTTATGATATGGTTCTTTGCTTTTCGCTGATTACCTATAAACTCTTACGTATTCCATATGGGTTTGATGATTTTCAAGAGGTCTGTCCTTTTCTTACGGTTCTTTCTAATTTTCATGTTCTTGTTGTACCTTTCATCCACTGAATCAGATATGACTGGCTTCAATGAATTCGAAAAGACAGTTTTCCCTCTTATTTTGCAGAATGAAAGATATTGAAGAAATTAAGTATCTTTATCCTGATCAGAAACCCAAACATGAAATATTTACTTGCGATCAAGGTATAGTAGATCATTCATTGTTTAAATAAATATTACTACATATTTCGAATTTCAAATATAATTGAAGTTGAAGTTTTTTCTATTAAAGGATCAGTGTCAGGTAATATCAGATGGCTGTTTGATATTTGATTAGCACCGTAGTGAGGTATTGATGTTCGCTGTGCACTAAACTAGAGAAGGTTAAAACGTCGAGGAATTGCATAACTGACACTGAGCCTTTAGGAAAACCCGAGAAACTTATATTTGGTGACGGTATGTATAAAATATCCACTTATTACATTTCACGTGTCATTGATCAAGCCAATAATCTTTTAAACAGAGGAAATGTCACCACAGCCAAACACAAATCCGGAGGAATACGTTGACACAGAGCTAGCTACTCGAGTTATAGGGTACGTTTCTATCTCTGTTTTTTTATCTTTCAATCAATCAAGTTTTTGACATTTTTAGAAAAAAAAAATATTACCTTACTTGTATTTGAATTAGTTTCATTTTACAAAAGCAAAATTTTGTAAAAAAATAGTTCTCAAGTTTAATGACTCTTTCCCGCCGCCGAGTTACAGACTCATATGAGAAGTATATGGTGAGTTGTTTGAGATAGTACTTTCGTGCTACTGCTTAACATATGAAGCCAATCACTTAATCTTTCAAGGACGTTTAAGAACGTCTACCACTTTGCAAACACCCATCATGAAACAAGTTCAATATTACAATCATTATACAGTTTTAGAAGACAAACCTCAAATTCGTTGGTATTTTCCAAATTGTTTGTGTTGAAAAATATGTGAGAAAAAATGTTTCTGCTTTGTCTGCCTTGCGTAAAACAAGTATTTTGCCCGTGACCACTGTGCAAGTACCAAAATAAAGACTGGATTGTTTTATTTTTCGGTCTCCAAGGGGTATTGTATGGCTTATATTTGACACATAAAAATATGCAACTAATCTTGTAAAACATGTTTTTGCCATTTAATTGTTCTAATTTAGAAATATGTGCGCGAGCATAGAAGTAGTGTTAACTTCGTCACAGATTTAATGTATTGTTAATTAGGTTTAGCACGCGCAGAAGCCCAGGAGGAGACAGTGTTAACAAATCTAATATTTTCAGTTAATTAAAAAACACCGACAAAAAGTTGCAGTTGGTGAGAAAAATATAACTCCTGTCAAGTTTTGCACTATTTTTGGGAAATATTGGTGCAAATAAGTTTTGGATACATGAAAACCCTGAGGAAAAATAAGAAACAAACCAATTTGGGAATTTAACACAACAATAACGGAGTATAAATTCATAAATATTTGACATCATTCAAAAAGCGCGCAAAACACGACACTTACCTGCAAACAAAGCCGTCTATAATTTTTCGGGGGCTACTCGAAAATCAGTAAAAATAGCACTTATACCGCTTTGCTCTTTTGCAATTTCTTTTTCTTTCACAAAACTGGACAAAGCGATCGTTAAACAACTCATTTTGCTGAATCCTTCCTGTAACACAATACTGTCCTTTTTCATTCTGGGAAATTTGACGAATTTTCGCGCGGGAGAGTCCCCCCCTCCAGAATAACCTGTCTCGGACTAGGCTTGCGTTCTGCAAAAAAAACAGTCGTGCAGATTTACCAGTTGTTAGAAGTTACAGAACTGCAGAATGCAGCTGGCGCGACCAGGCCCATTTGCTATTTTTGCTCCTTGTCCATGAATGACAAACTGTTAGCCGATCCAACCGATCACGTCAAAGTTTTGTTTTTTGCCGCGTTCACAGTGCCAATAAACAGTTCTTCGAAATTAGTAGCACGGTTTAAGCCTTCTTAGCTCTTCATGATGAGCGCAGTCACCAGCAAGTAGCCAAAATTTACACAAAATAGCATATTTTTTAGTGTTTTCATGGGTTAAGCCGCTCTTGCTCGTGAGTATCCTTTATGTGACATCGCTCCTGTATGCCATTCCCAGACTCCCAGTTTTCTTTTGGCAGAAATAGTATTTAAAGTTACCCTACCTCTATCCCTCAGAGAAGGAGACCCCTTACCTGTTGTCTGGCTAGATATACTTCTGGCGATCTACTCGTGTGATATGTCTAATTATTACTTACGGTTTTATTCTTCTGTATTATTATGTTTATTATACTATGTTTATTATTATTATTATTATGTACAAATGCGTCTTGCTTATATAAATAAAATACCTTAGTTGAAGTATTTTAACTACATAAAATTATCATTACATTTTTACTATAACTTATAATCTTCTGAGCCTGTTCGTTAGCTATGCCATGCTGATGAGGTCCAAAAAGGTCAAAAACTCTGTCCGTGGCTGCCAGCATCCAGACTCTCTATTATTTGTTCTAGATTTAAGGGATAATTCCCGCTGCCAAGGTGGCCCTAGTTCTCATTGAAGTGGCTTCAAGTTAATTAGCAACCAGCACATGTTCTATTTTTACTTGATGTTTATCATTTAAGCTACATCGCACAGGGACCATGCTTTCTGAAAATGAATTGTAAAAATATTCATCTTAAAGTTCTTGAAATGATTATATCCTTAGGAGTAACCCTGGTGGTATGTTAGCTAGTCCAGGCAGGACCCCGTTTGGAATGGATCAAATAGTAAGTATGGGTTAGGATTTGTTTTATTACCCACGTCATTTAGAATCTAGGTTTCAACCTCTTCAGAACTCACAGTTCTTTTAGTTGTATTTTTTAAACAAAGGTAGGAGGCAACATTAATGAAAATATAAACAGGCTCCTGCAAGATATTTTTCAGTGTCATAGTATCACATCCCTTCAATTAAGAATATCAACTGCTACACTGATCACAGATCCGTTTGAAAATACGCTGCTAATTCTGCCAGACGCGATTGCTGAAGGGACAAGAGAATACTATGTGGGTCCAGGAACTTTTGAAACTTGCCTTTCTTTAATCGCTAGAATAACTTTTAAAATCTTGTGCATGTGGTCCTCCAATGCAATCAGTTAAAATTTTCATTAGTAGGACAAGATTTTTAAATCAGTTAATTCGTCCATCTTGTTTCATGTGGATCATACCAATATGAGTTCAGTAAAAACGATTAATATAAAACCTTCGTTCAATGTCCAAAAATTGCGTGTGATTGGTCAAAATTGATTACATGACTAAGCATTACGTGTTGTAAACATCTCCAAGCGTGCTGTAATCACAAAAACACATAAAATTTATGCGTTATTGAAAACGGTCTAGGCCTTAAGATTTGCTTTAGTATAAGAAGACGAAAATTCACTGAGCAGACGACGCAGAGTGTTTCTCTTTTAAAAAGTGAGCTTTCATAATATTAAATTGGTAGTTTTTGCGATTTATATATCTCGTCCGTCAGTCTTTGTCTTGTGGGCGTTTAGTGGCCTGTACTGTGAGGCGTTTCTGTATCATTCTATAGCGGAGCCACGTTTTCAACTGTCTTGCAATGGAAAAAGATCTCTCTCCCGTAGGACTGGTTTGCTGGATTGACAAGAAGACGACGACTAGATTAGTAATTTCAACGATTATCAGTTTCTTTGAACTAGATAACTCTTTCAAGCTCTGCAATATATTGTCAAAGCAGATAAAGATGTTGTAGCTGTTTCTCAACTTTAGCGTTCTTAATACTTCTAACTGCGCCACTAGTTTGGAATTGTCAATTTCATTATTGTAATCCAACTATAAACGTTCAACTTCTTTATGCCCATTCTTTTCAGGACGTTGAGACTCCATCATTTATGTGCTTTGAAGCTAGATTGCTCTAAGCGCAAAGATTAGATCAATAACTTCAAAAATATCTTTGAAGTGGCTTTTAGGGTTGTTTGATTAGTGCCGGGTGTCCCCTTTCCAGTTTTAAGCCTGTTCTTGTTTCCAACCCTAAAAGAGACGGATTTGTGCTGTAACTTTCGGATTAACATTTTTTTTAGTTGGAAAATGTAAACAGTATAATATAACAACCATAAACTTTTTCCTAGAGAAAAAATTGCTGCTTGAGAGTTTTTGCTTAACCCAGTATTAAAGTAATCCAGTCTTTGAACAACCCAGCCCAGACGTTTAGTTCCAAAGCGCGATAAATTTGGCCGTGGAATCACCAGCGATAAATCCATTCAGCGGTTAGATTAAGATTTAAACCCACTGGTAAACGGTGTTCGAATCCACCGCATCTATATAACCACTAACTTACGCTTTGTTACGTGAGAGTGCCGCTTAATTTTCCATGGTAACTGTCATTTTGTTCTTTTTAGGAGTCCCATTTTGCAATGTTTTCCGGCTCTCCACAGTCCTCTGTTGCCCTTGATACAGATCTTGGCAGTGAACAAACCATCGGAAGCCCGGGGATTGGTAATGATGAGTTGAGTATTTCCACCGCGTTTTTGAATAGTTTTCAGAATACTGGAACCAATATGTACGAAGATCTCACTACACTGAACGTGGTTTCAACCAGTTATTGAAGAAACACCTAGCATTTTTTACCTGTTTGCACACCACAGTCAGCGGTAAATGCTGTGGACCAATCTATCTATTCTGCTGAATTGGTGTTTTAAAGTTATGTAGTACACTTTTTATTTTATTTGAGCAAAATGTAAATTTGATGTCAATTTTGTTGCCGATAACCATCGCGATTGCTTTCTATCAAGGCTACATGTTAGGCTATAAAACATACTAACGAGAAAATTAAAAGTTAATGCAGGAAAAGATTCATATCTTTCAAGAGTTTTATGCAAGTTAAAAAGTGCAGATAGCAACATATTTTTATGATTTTAAATTAAGTTTGAGGTCTTTTTCAGTTTTCGTGCTGTTAAACCCGGTCGCAGGAGTTTGATGCAATGATTATAAATTACAACATTAAAAGGACGTACCAGTTTAAGCCATCCCTATGTGTACTTTAGAACACGAAAACTGCGCGAAAACATTCCGTGCCGAGTTGGACCTGAAGTGATTGGCTACGAACAATATATTTAGTACTTGTATAGATATTTTAATTTTACGAAATTAATAGAGTCAGTGTTTCGTTAGAACAAGTGATAACACTAACGAACTTTGATCAAACGCTTAAAAGTGTTGTTGCGATTGCGTTTGTAGGATATCAAATGGTAACTATATCAAAACGCGATAGTTGTTAGTGGTAAGACAGATCTTTATTGCGTGTATTTTTTCTCAATGTATGGTCATGATTTTAGGTAATTTGAACTCAGGTTTAGTTACTAGCATTAGGATGAAGCTTGCTCAAACATGTTTATTATGTTCACGTAGAAGCTGTTCAATGTCCAAGCATGAAAGCAGCGTGTGATGAAAATATGAACTTTTCGTTTTTCTTGCGCTTTTGATTTTTCATGTGGGCACTGGGTCAAGTGTGCTGTTAATGTACCCATTTCCTTTTTGAGCTGTTAAAGTTTGAAGTCGCCGATGTAATTTCACTAGTGTGATCGATGGTGCTTTTGAGTTTTTGTGTTTGTTTGCAACAATTGAATTAAGGAAATTAATTGGTAAAAACGATCACAAATGACTTATCAAAAATTCGGTTACGCCCTTATCAGAATAAGTGACAGTAGTGCATGTAGATGACAACAATAACAATTAGTTTTCTATAACAGTTAACATTTAAATTACGTTTACAGAAGAAAGACTTTACATTAAAGAATAGATGAAGGCTTTCCAAATATCCCTCTAGGCTAAACAAACCGGAGTCCTTTTGATAGATATATTTAAATCAAAAATAGTCGGAAAAAACGTGGCATGAGCTTGGGTAGTTCCTCTTTGTAGGACCAAAACATTGCTAAAGCTAATATTTGAGCTAATGTTTGAGTAAGCTGGTTGCCGATGTCATTTATGAACTGATTTACATATCTGTTGTGATTTGCTGAATAAAAACCAGGCAACGTGAACGTTTGTTATGTTTATTTTGACAAATCTCCCCTCCCTCCACGACTCTTTTTGTCACCCTTGCAATGGTGCATCCGTTGATCAAAACAATTCAGTATTGAGTACCGTGATTTACTATGCACCCTCAAAAACTTAGCCAGATCCACCCCTGGCATTAGTTGGCAAAAAGTCATTAACTAGGATGGTAAAAGAAAGCTACTTCCAGAAGTACATAGACCCATAACTGAACTCCGGGTTTTATTATAAATCTTTGTAATTAGAATACAATTCAGTTATATAGCCATAGTAAATAAACTTGATAAGATACAAATACAAAAGAAAATTAAAGAAAATGAAGTAAGCATAATAGAAGTAGTAGCAGTATTTATAGCAGTAGTAATATTTTCATTGTTGTTGTAGCTTGTAGTAGTAGTAGTTTAAAAAAATATTAGAATAAATATAGTGCTAGAAAAGTATAGTATAAAACAAAGTGTATAGTATAGTATAGTACAAGTATAGTATTTATAGGTTAGTATAATAAAAATTAGAATACTGTAGTTGCTGAAAGTTCTTCATCGTAAGTGAGGCTTAATACATTTATAAATAAACTGGGCTAAGAGGTCGTATCCATATGCTGTGAGGTGTAAATGATCGCTCCATATTCTGGCCTGCATGTCAGGGGACATGGACATCCTAGGAATAGCCCTCGCCATATCACAGAGAATTGTTTGTCCTTGTGATTGGCTAGCGTATTGCCTCAGTTGTGCATTGATAGCATTGCGCATGTACAAGAGTATTCGAAACTTGCTCCACGATTCGTAGGCGCTTTCGGGTATCGTTACTAATACAGTCCGAGCACCATACCTATGGGCCGTCTCGTGTAAGTTTTCTATATCCTTCACGATTCGAGGACTCCACACTTTTACAAGTTGCCCCATGAAGGAATCGTCATCACCAAAATTTTTTACATGTGCAACATCATTGGTTCCTCCTAAGATGATTACCCAATCGAGTTTAGTGTTGTTTCCCAGAACCATAGGAAGGCGTTGATTCATACTTCCGTGTGCCATCTCACGCATTTTACCACTGGTGGTAACATCATAGTGGACGCTATGACCAATACCATTTAGAAGCTTTGAGAGATGAATACTGTATGGATGAAAAGGCTTTCCGCGTCCGGTATAACCTTTTGTAATGCTATCTCCAAAACACAAAATATTCCTTCTTACTCGATAAATCTGCTTTTGATCCTGGTAAAAATTTTCACTGCTAAAAAAATTTTGGTCATTTAAAAAATTACTCCCACTACTTTTAGTTGGCGAAACTAATGGTGATATTGTAATAGTCCTTTGTTGTAACATTTTTGGTTGGCGATTAACCTGTAATGTGGTTGGTTGATATGGCGCCACTATTTTATGTAAAGTTGTTGCAACAGTCGAGACTGTATGTTGTTTTTCTAGAACATCTCTTGCAGGTTTCACCGATCCTTTAAGACTATTGAGATTTATTCCGTTTAAGCCTAAACGAGTTAGTAACTCGTTCAACATTGCTGATTTATTGGTAGAGTTAGTTATCCTAATTGTCGACTTTGTTGTCGGTTTTGTCGTCGGTTTTGGTGTCAACTTTGTTGTCGGCTTTGTTGTTGGCAAAAGCGATTTCCCAGTGTTTTTTAGAATAAGTGGCAAAAGGTTTTTTACAACGTTGTTCAAGTTTACCATTGATTGTTTCGTTGTGCTAATTGGTTTTGCTGTGGGAGGAGCTTTCGTTTTTATTATAATCGGTTTCTTCGTAGTCTTAAAAAAATGGCTTTGTAAATCTGCTTTTACGCTCTTTATTACAGAAGGCAGAATCCTCTCAACCATTTCTTGGACGCTGTCACTTAAATGTATTTTTTTCTGAGATTTTACTTTTATGCTTTTATTTTTAGCTTTAATTTCAGTAAGTTTTCTCTGTGTAGAGCTGGGATTATGACTCTTTCTTGTGATCTGCGTTTTTAACTTGCTTAATAATTCTCTAATTTGAGTAAGCTTAGCCTTTTTCTCTTTCTTTTTCGAAATGATTTTGTTTGTTGTGAGTGGTTCCATCATTTCTAACAGCTTTGTGAAAATAACTTTTTCTGGGAACAGCCTGTTTGGTCTCAAATTTAAAATATTGTATTTTCTTTTTATTTTTGTTCTGGATTTAACTTTGTGATGCTTTGTGTCTTGCTTCCTTGAGCGATCTCCCTTGTTCCTCCATTTTAGTTTAAACTTTTGTAGAACTTTTTTCTTGTTTTGTTTGTTTTTGATTGATTTTTTCTTGTGAAATAGATGTATGTGAATTTTTCGAGATTTAAAATTATATGCATGATGCTTCCTTGTAGATATTTTGTTGAGGTGGTGCTTCCTTGTAGATATTTTGTTGTGGTGGTGCTTCCTTGTAGATATTTTGTTGTGGTGGTGCTTCCTTGTAGATATTTTGCTTTGTTGCTTTTCGGATTTAGGTTTTTGCCAGACAAAGCTTATTTCTTTGGAATTAGTTAAATCCAACTTTGTAGTAAAGGAAGGGTTGCAAATGATAACGCGATACGAAATATTTTGTTTGCTGTCTCTTTTCAGCTGAAGAAAGCCTGTTGTAATAAACCACGATTTACGACAAAGCTGTGCAAGCCTGGTTAAACCCTTTTTCCACCATTTTTTGTGCCTGTGTTTTCTCAATCGCAATCGAACTCGACTACAAGCCAAAACTGTGTACAACGTTTTGCCATTTCTTCGATAAGAATTCTTAGACATTTTCACAGTGCCAGATGTTTGAAAAGTACGTATAGTTTTGCAAGACTTTATTCTGTGTTTGCTGCTGATCCAACGGCCTTTTAGTTCATCATTTACAGAATGATGACGTCTGTACTGCTGATAATGATTGTAATCAATGAGAGGACTATGTCTGAGTGGCCTAGAGAAACTGAAGGGATTACTTTGGTAATTGTTCTTGTACTTTTGTAAATGCTGAGGATGATCATTACGAAGATTGCGGTAATGCCGTTGTTCATGATGATGATGCTTTTGACGATGATCTTGATATTGGTGATGAAGATGATAATATTGATGCAGATTAAGATGATATTGATGACGATGACGGCGGTGATGATAACGATGAAAGAGTGTATGCTTTTGATGATGGTGATGCTGTTGATAAACATTGTTATAATGATTTCGCCGATGGCTTAGGTGATTTCTGTTTTGTTGTCTAAAGTGTTTAGTCTGATCCACCAATTTTTTTTTATGACTTCGATTTTTTTTCTCAGATCTCAGATTTTTTTTCTCGATCTTTTTACTCTCTGAGTAACCAGCAAGATTATGAAACTGTTTTTGATCCGGATTTATTTTCTGCTCAGTTTGTTTGTGCTGATAATGGAAACTGTTCTTGACAGGAAATATTTTTGTTTCTAATTTTGAACGTTTTGAAGATGTAAAGGTTTTTTCCTTTGACTTTCTCTGCGTGTTGTTGGGCCTTTCAGAGTGCTTCTTTTCATTGCTCCTTGTTTTATACCCAGGTTTATGATTTTTCATTTTGGGATTCCTACCGTGGTTTGTTTTACTGTTTTGAAAGGGATAATTCTCGGACTTTTTAGCCGTTTGATAAGGTGTGAAAACTTTTATTACGTCCTTTAGTTTCCCCCCCCTCGATGGCTGTAAAGGTCTTGAATGAAATTGGTCTTCACTTCCAAAATATTTTATTTCTTTATAAAATTTTACTGTGGGAGGCTTTGGTGTCAATAAGTACGAATATTTACCCATCATAGTTGCTGTAGTTGTTTGACGACGTGATGGAAAGCTGTTTTCGTTGTCAAAACTATTGCTAGGTCTACTCGTAGCTTTGTAAGTGGGCCAAATAACAGACCTGTAAGGGTAGCGCGTTGTGGCTGACAGCTTATTAGGGTCAAATTCCGTTGGCCTGGCTTTCTCGTATGTATTTGTATAGAAACGTGGTAAAGCTGGACTTTGCAATGTTGGTGCTTCAGTTGTAACTGGATTTTGCCTTACTAAAGGTCCCCACCGGCGGAATGTTGATTTACCATTGTAATTAGGTAGTCTTGGGCGAAATGGGAAATACTGATTAAAAGTAGGTTGGCTGTCGGCCATGGGGTTTCCATTGCTCTCAGTAGGATAGTAACCATTATATTGTGTAGATTTGAAATATTTTCCCAAATAAAGGTTGTAAGGACCAACTCTTTCATTCAGCACATTTTTGGTAGGCGACCTATGTCTTGAAATATCTCCCTTCTTGAGCTGATTTGGAATTTGTTCAATGTTGAGGTGGAACCTATGAATCATAGAACTACCTTCATCACTTTCATCAGATTTTTCAGTTCCGACATGTTCACTTGGACGAATTTTGACTAATCCATTGGACCCTGGCCTTCGATTCGACCGTGAGGAATGGGGACTAACAATTTTCCATATGGTGTATATGAATGTAATGATAATCAACAAAATGACAGCATAAACTGCAACCGATGCGTATCCTCGATTGCAAAACACAAATTCACAAATCTTGTTTGAAAAATTTATGTCTGCCAAGCCATTGCTGCTCGATGTTTTTTGTGTGATTTTTTCAGCTGCCTTCCATAGATAACTTTTTGGTATTTTGTTTTTGCGTCCATTTCGGCCAGACTTCTCTTCTGCCATTCACATCGATCTTCTATCCTTCACTCCTCACCTTTTACGAAAAACGAAAAACTCTTAACAATGTAGTTACGGCGAGACTACGATTAAATATTTTCAGAATATAGCAATCCCAATGTAAACTGTTACATTTAATGGTGAAAATATATGAGCAAGAAAACTGATTTATGCTTATTTAGTTAGCTTCTATACTGCCGCCTACCACCTGGTACCAGTCTACCGTGCGAAAGGCTCCGGTTTGATTCTCGGTCAGACTAACAATCGAGGTCTAGACTAGGTTAAAGAAAAAATGTGAAAAACAAGTTTTTGAAATTTTGCAGCTAGTATCTTTGCTCGAGTCTTAAAACAGGCTGATTAAAAGACTGCAATTATATTTCTTGCAGTCAGTCGCCAGTCAGTAGCTCTCATCCACTCTCCTAGAATCAGATTTTAACAGTAAGCAACTGCATAAGCAAAGCATTCTTTCTAATTTTATAAATATACATTTTCTGTGAGCTATCGTTTATTTTGTGTTCGAATTCTTACAACCATTTTCTGATTAGTCACAAATGATTACCTTTCTCGCAGCGCAATTCTGTTGGTTCTGATGATTTCTTCTCTCCCTTAACAATAAAAATGACATTCCAAAAGTGTTTTGAAAAATCATTCACTAGATTTGGCTTTTGGATAAACAAAAACGCGTCTCAATAACATTGCAAAACTAAAAGGTTTTGGTTTGCCTACACCCAACAATTGGAGGATGTATTCGTATAAAGAAATGATGAAATTTGCGTTACGTTATGAGGTCATTCACAAGTTCGACCCTTTCTGAAATCTTGTTACTGCTTCCTTTCGCTAATTCGTAAACTACAACAAATACCGTATTTATAAACACAGAGCGCATTATTATACTTTAACAACCAAGCGATGTTACACACAACTTATGTTTGTTGCTAAGCAAAATTTTATTGTTTTAACGTTTTCACAAGCCAAATCAGACCATCATATATAAACAAAGACTAATTTTAAGTTTTTTTAGAGGTATTTTTAGAAAATAAACATCTAGAGATTTTTTTGAGCTCTGCCAAGTCAATAACTGTTGTTGACAATAGCTGCACGTAAATACCCTTTTAATCATCAACGAATCAGAAAACAGAAAGCACAAAATCTATCAGGTGGTAACATCTTGACATCAATAAAGGATGAGATTCATCCAAGACTATTTCTATACACTTTCGTTTTAACAAGTTATGCGCTTGTAACTTGGATTGGATAAAATCTCAGCCGCTCTCTTTGAAAACGTTGTTATTAGTTACTCACTCAAGTTTTTTGAGTCCAATACCGAAACTTTGCTCTCACTCGTTATAAAAGCAATTAAAGTCATTACAATATGGAACCACATAAATCCATGATTTGCCGGACAGGGTCTAAAACTTGGAGATTCTAAATTTCACGAGATCTACTTCTTTGGTTTTTGTTTATGTTAAAATGTTTATACTAATACTGTTCCCTTCGATAGAGCAATTTTTATATAAAGAAAATAAATCTAGCTTTTTCAAAATGTATTCCAACTGACGGCGGCTGGTTGGTTAGTTTTGGATGACTTTAAATGGCTTGCAATATTTTGATAAACTGAAAATTTTGAAATTGTCGAATGAAAGATCACGTGGACTGGAACTAAATCGTGGAAAATTATGGCAAATCTGGCAGAAAAGGAAATGAATTACAAAAACTAAAAGGTTTCAGAACTTATAAACTATCTGCAGACCCGAGGAACATCCGTCTCTAACCAAAATAGGGAGAAGTAGTCGAACTGATGGAAAAGGCTCACCAATTCGAACTCGAATTTAACTGAATCTAAGTTAAATTCGGGGAAATTTAAAAAACAAAATTAAATCTTTTACTGGAAATAAAAATTGAAACTTGGTAGAACGTTTCGGCCATAAACTATGGCCTTCATCAGCTAATGCTGAAGGTCATGTGACCTTGACA
>JANCMA020002184.1:0-17822 GCA_024336925.2 Zoanthus solanderi
GGACTTTCATGACTTGTTCTGTCAGCTTTAGCCCACGATAGTTGCCTCTGTCTAAAGCATCTCCTTTGCCTTTGTACAAGCACACAATAAAGCTCTCCTCCCATTCGACTGGGACCTTTCCATCCTTGATTATTGAAGTGGCCAGGTTGCGTATCAAGGTAGTTGCTTTGTTACCTGCTGCAGTTATCATTTCAGCTAACAACGCCTGATGGGCCTGTGGCTTTTCCAGAGCTCATCTTAGCGATAGCATTCTCAACCATATCAAGTGAAATGAGTATTGGTGGTCCTTCAAGTAGAGGCTCATCTGGCAGGTGGTCAGCATCCCAATCAAACTCAACATTCAAGAGTCGCTCATAATGCTCCTGCCAGGCCATTCGCTTGGCTTTGTCAGTTGTAGACATCACTCCCATGTCATTTCTTATTGGTTTGTCACCCACAACGTCAACATTTTCCCGCCTCATCTGGTTTGTGAGCCAGTATATGTCAGCAGATCATAGATTAATGTTTTCGAAAACGGACTTGTCTGCTTGATGACGAGCATGGTACACTGCACATCTGGCGGCATGCTAGGCAGTATTGTATTCAGCTCTGGTTGCAGTGCCGGCTCTCCAAGCCTTGTACTTTTGCCTCTTCTCCTTGACTGTGGTGTCTACGAGGATGTTCCCCCACCAGGTTTCCTGGCACCAACGACCCCAAGATTTAGTTGTGCCGCACACCTCCTCCGTGCTCTTAAGCAGACTATCTTTCAGGTTTGCCTAAAGGCCTTCAGTGTTGACACTTCCTACAACAGTAGTTTCTTCTTGCGTAGCAATGCATTGGGTGAAGGACTCAGACTTGAAGCATTCCCGAATAGCCAGATCCTTCAATTTCCATGTTTTCAGCCGTGGGGTGAATTTACGCTTTGGTGGGTGTGGGATATCCAGCTGCATGTCACAAACTAGAAGATGATGCTGGGGGTGCACTCTTCACCAGGTATCACTTTGACGTCTGTTACCATACGTTGCATGCACTTATGGTACAGATGAAATCGATCTGTGTTGCTGCACCACCAGACTCATAGGTCACCAGATGACTATCACGCTTCTTAAACCATGTGTTACCTAGTAGCAGGTCGTTGGCCAACACAAATTCCAAAATCCTCTCACCGTCAGTGTCAGGATTGCGTATACCAAAACCATGCCCACCATGCACCTCCTCATAGCCAGCACCACTACTGCCTACATGATCATTCCAGTCACCACACGGCAGGAGAAGCTCAGATGCAGGGATTTCTGTAGTTACAGCACGTAGCTGGTCATAGAAGTTGTCTTTTTCAGTATTGCTGAGACCACTTTGTGGTGCATAGATAGATAGGATGTTGAGCATGCCCAAACCAACCACGAGCTTGATGAGGATGATCCTATCAGAAACTCTTCTCACCTCAAACACTTTTTAGATCCATTTCTCAGCTAGGAATACACCAACACCAGCTGTGCCCTTGCTGTTACCCGACCAATACAGTTTGTATTTTGATTCCTTTCCCTTCACCATGCAGCAATGGCCATTCCTGTAGCGAGTATCTTGAACAGTACAAACATCAATACACCTACGCAAGAGCATTTCAACCACTTCACAGCGATGACTTCTCAGGGTATTTATGTTGACTGATCCCACTCTAAACTTGGTCAGTTTCTTCAGGTGCTTGCTGGATTTGCCTACACAGCCGGACCCTGCCTCCCGTGCCCACGAGTCGGCCAAGCCGGAGACACTACCAGCTCTACATTCAGGACGTTCACTGGCACTGCCTATCACAGATACAAATGATTGATTAACCATATATGCTGATGGATGAGTTTCATGAGACCGCCTGTCCAAGGATGGCATCTAGCTCAGCTGTATCTCGGCCAGCTGAGGGGTACTGCCATTCCCACTCTTGAGCATTGCGCCTTGCCATTACCCTCCTGAGAAGATCATTCGCCAAAGCTGCTTGACGTCAACACCAGATTCCACAATTTGTCAAGGTTGTGGCAGCCGTGACCCTGGGCTTACAGGTACTCACCCTTGCCCAAGGGGTTCCCGGAGGCTCACTGCAGCGTCACTGCAGCAGTTGCAGTTTAAAGTCATACCCAGGACCCAATGTTGTTAAAAAAACCTTCTCATCTCTCCTCCTTATCCATGCTCTTGTTTTGACTCTCTTTTGTCTTTGTCCATCAACTCAATTACAACTGCAGTTGCAACAAATTTTTGTTTTTTTCCACAGATGAGAAACTGCCAAGTTTTTGTTTTGTAAACAAATTAGAAACGATTTTGTGATATTAGGATATCAATAGGATATCTCATTCCCAGGGCCCAGCAATTACATACTAATACGTGGGTCCTGGTAACGATCTAACATGTCGCATGGTGTTGGCTTTGTTCGAACACTTAAGTGCTTCCAACACTATCCAACATTTCCCAACATGTTGCTTCCAACAATGTTGGGTAATGTTACATCTGTTTAAATGAGCCTTACGGCTGAAACAGATTGTTTTTTAATATTGTAAAGGGAGCAAGTTATACAATATTAGGCAAATTGTGTGTAGCTAGAGATAGAATGAACATTTTAATAGCACGCACATGATTATAAAAAACAGCTTATCAAGACAAAAAAACTCCAGACCTGCATTTTGAACCAATGAGGTTGGAATTTCTGTAATTGTATATTTAATGTGAAAGTTTGTTATTTTCTGATACTACTATAACAAATACAAAAAACTCAAATGAATAATTGAATTGGAGGACACATTAAGTAAGTACAACCGTGAACAGTTTAGGGAAACCTTTTGCACTCTTATTTTGTATGCATTTAATAGATACATCTGAACAGAGGTAACACTTAAAACAGAAAGAAATTAAGGCTAACTATATAGCAAAGATTTGACTTGCTTCACTATCTCAAAAATCCAATTTTAACTTTTCTGTCTTCATGTATATATATCTGCAGGAGAAGTGATCAAAAATTTGCAGGATATGGAGGAGGAAAACTTGTTAGTAGGCTTACAATGCAAGATCTCAAACTTGTGCAAGATGCCTTCACTGTAAGTGATTAGTTAAAATTGTTCAGCTGTTAGCCATTTCTGTTAATCCATATTGTGTACTGTGCTATATAAACTGCAGATAGCTTGGCAATCTCAATTTGAAACAGGGAAAATGAGCAATGTCAAGTTAGAGAATCATTTTTACTAATCATTTGTG
Source organism: Zoanthus solanderi (assembly GCA_024336925.2). Taxonomy (NCBI): domain Eukaryota; kingdom Metazoa; phylum Cnidaria; class Anthozoa; order Zoantharia; family Zoanthidae; genus Zoanthus; species Zoanthus solanderi. The sequence continues at coordinate 3,214 of JANCMA020002184.1, forward strand.
CTGTAATTGCTTTATGTTAACTTTACTGGGTTGGGAAATGGTTTCTTTGAGGAATAGTCAAGGTTGTTGCTTCAAACAATTCAACGAATTAACTCAATCAAAAGAATACAAGCTCATTTTTGCTTAATGACTACTGAAGATTTTTACTTTATGAGGCTTAATATGTCAATCAGTGTTGACAATGGGTGTTGTGTACAATTCAGCAAAAATGTGGCTAGTAAAATCAAAAAAATATCCTGTGACATCATGAGGCTGAATTCTCTCTGAAGTACATATTAACAATCTCAAGTGTATGCATGTGGTAGCATGTGTATTATTGTATTTGAGGTAAATTATTGTTATTGTGCAACAGCTCTCAAGACCTGATGTTGTGAAAAAACATATTCATAGCATGCTTTCAGTGTCAAGGAAAGTTAACTCCATAAACTATTTAATAGATAATTAGTAGCAAACTTTAACATGTTGCTGCAGATAGAGCTTCTGTCACATTGCCAAAGATTTGTTAATGGCAGCAGTGATCAAAAGAGTCAAATGGCTTTGATGGATTCTAAAAAAGGGTTCATGTTCTTACCAATTAAAAGCCACAAAAAATTAAAAAAAAAGATCTCTTACTGTAAACTATAAAATTATATTTACTTTAATTTGTATATTTTTCTTGTTCCTTCGAATTATTAAAAGTTGGTCAGATTTGTAACAATTTTAAGCATTCAAAAAAGCATTAAGACTTTGGACCAAAAAAAACAGGGGTTGACTTTTTATAAATGAATCAACTTATACACAGAATAATTAGGAATTCAAAATGGTAATCTGACAACTGAAAACCATTGAAAAATGATCATGAATTGTGGTTATTTGAAAGTAAGGAAATATAAGAAACCATATCTTCTGTTTAAGGATTGCCAAAAGTCAGGCTTCAATGGAATTAGAGGCCATCAATGACCTTAATGAAATTAAACTAGAAGTAATCACAGATTAACAAAGTGCGTTCGACATCTTTTTTAGTGGTTTTTGATAAGAAGAGTTAGCAGCTAACATGTTTTACTGTTGGAATCCTTTTTCATTTTATTCTCCAATAAGAATTCCAATATTATGTGTTATATTTTACAAATTGTTATTACTTTTACAAAACGCTGACAAGCCCAGCCAAGAACAACAGCCATGAGAACGAGATGATCAAAGGTCGATCACGAAGTCGGCCAAATTCGAAAATGAGGCTGGCCCCTGAAAAAACCAAGAGGGGTGTCCAAATGGCAGTCCATGAACGAAAAACCTCAAAATTTCTTGGCTTGTTCAACACAGGGAGACCATCCAACTCCAGATTAGGATTATTAGTATTCCCTTGGTAGATTACTGAGCTGATTTTGACAACATTTTCTTTGTTGAAATAAATTTATGGATTTTGTATTTTTTTTAACTTCTATCACAGATAAATCAGACTGGCCAAGAAAGAGAATTATCTCTTGACAAAAATCAGTTTTGTGAGATTATGAGCATTGTCCTAAACAAGGGAACAGAGGAGGAGTATGGAGATCTGTTTGACAAAATTGACGTCACAAAGGAAGGCTTTGTCGACTGGGACAAGTTTTGTTCACACATGCTACTTGAGTATTATGAGAAAGATGATAGGATGAAAACTACACAGGCAAGAACTAACACCTTGGATTTAGAAGAAACAGTTTTTTATATGTATCAATAAGGAATGATAGTCATGTATATATTAATTACTGATAACTTTTGTATGTGAATCTTAGAAACAGATATTTGTCACACATATGATTCAGAAGATAATACTGTAATTTGTCTTTGATGTTATATGTATGAGCAAGATTCCAGGGGACCTCATTGATGCAGATACTGGCAGAGACGCTTCCTCAGTTGTCTATGATTGCTATATTGTCAGATAGTGTTGTGGTGCCAGTTTGATAGCATGACACAGCATCAGCAGCCTTGTGGCATACACCTGGGACATGGACCATGTGGAACCATTATTGTCTTCTCTTTTAGATGCCCTTAACGGAACAATTAGCAAAGACAGTTCTCATTGCTTCACTGTACCCTTTTAATGCACTGCCTCTTTCATTGGCCTTCTCCTCCTCTAGTGCCCTTTCCTGCTCGTCTGCCTCCTTCTGCTCCACGAGCTTCCTCCTACTCTACTGCCCCACCTGCTCCACAAGCTTCCTCCTACTCTACTGCCCCACCTGCTCCACAAGCCTCCTCCTACTCTACTGCCCCACCTGCTCCACAAGCCTCCTCCTACTCTACTGCCCCACCTGCTCCACGAGCCTCCTCCTATTCTACTGCCCCACCTGCTCCACGAGCCTCCTCCTACTCTACTGCTTTCTTCTCTTTAACTGCCCCTCATTCCTTTCTGTACCTTTTTGTTCCACTGTACTCTCTTGTTCCACTGTGTTGTCTTGTTCTACTGCTCTATCTTGATCTACTGCTTCCTCCTGCTCCACTGTTTTTTCCAGGTCCACAGTACCGACTTGCTGCACTGTCTCTTTTTGCTCCCGTTGTTTCCCCTGCTCCCTTTCTTCCTCCTGTTCCACTGCTCTCTTCCGCTCCACAGCAACCTTCTGTTTATTGTACCGTTATACTACACTGCCTTTTCCTGCTGTTTAACTGCCGTCTTTTGCATTTGTGCAATCTCTTCCAGTAGTTTTAAACACCTTCCAGTTTTCGAAATAGTCATTTTAGAATCATTTTTAGTCTTTAGCTTTGTTTTCAATAGCTGGTCCACAGTTTTTTTCCTGGTTGTAACGATGCTTGGGACAGGACCAGCTATATTTTATTCCTTAATTCTTTTGTAAATTGCCAGAATCGCCAGCTGTGGACCACCTTCTCTTGGAACTGGATGTCCTTTTAGGAGAACTAGATACATCCGTGGTTTGTGTCCTTAGGTGTGTTGTAATTAATCTAAATTATTATTCTGTCGGACAGGTTCCACAGTGGAGAGAGCTGAAGACCCTCCAAAGGTAAGCTGCACAATGACATAAAATTAGGTAATCAGCAATGATAATTTGAAGCTTTAATGGCTTCACCTTTTCCTCATCACCTAGTAGGGTAATTTTTATTGTTACCCTACAAACAGCAAATGAGGATCGAATACATTTGTCTAGAAATTTGATTTTAAGTCAAACGTCCTAGAACACGGAAAATTAAATGAGAACATGATAAATGTTTCTTTGGTTCACAGTTTTTATAACCTTAAACTTTTGGTTGGGAATTGATATTTTGACCAGTTTCTTTTTCAAGGCTGAAGAACTCGAAAAAATCACCAATGCCGACTGTAAAGTTTTGATATATTGTGTGTTTTGATTGGTTGAAATGCCATGCTTCACACTGCTCTACATTATAAAAGCACTTATTTCTTATTTCCTCATCATTTTCCACATTCTTTATTACATTACAGAATACGGTGTTAGCTACTCTTTTTGTTAAATATGTGGGTTTTTTTTCACATCAGCTCACACAAGGACATCATAAAAAGACTATCTCCTCTTCACCACCCTTCAAGATACATATCAGTCAGCAAGGTACTGGTGAAAGCATTTCATGTTAGTTTAATTCATTTCCAAATGAACAAGGCCCGGTTCCTCAAAACTCTGATTAACTTAATCCTGGGTTAATTTTTTCATAAGTAAAGTTTTGTGATGATTACCAAATTCTGTTCAGTTTTACCAATAAAGAAACATGTTATCTCCAAAATTCTAGCCCAAACCAAGCTTTAGAAGGTAGGAAACAGGAACATGGGTTAGAAATTTAACCCTGGGTTAGCACTAATTGGGTTTTGAGGAACCGGGTCCAGGTTAGCAGAATCTTGGTAACCAACGTGAAGAAAATCAGTAACGCCTCACACTTTTACTAATATTTAGAGCACAGCCAGCAAGTCTCTTCAGCACAACACTTTGTGTTTTAGATTTATATTAAACGTGAAACACGAACTTTGAATAGCCAAGTTCACGGAGTCCATGAGAGACGTGGCTGCACATTGTGACTAGAAAGTTTTGCGAGGAAGTAGGAAGTATTTTAAAAACGTTGAGAGAAACGGCCAAGATCATGCAGATCAATACGTTTAAGCTAAGCGAAGTTAAGTGCTGATGATGATAATTTTCTCACTGATGAATCAAACATAAAATTAATATCTCCAGGACATAGTAGTTCAAATTCTGATAAATTATAAGCAATAGCCCAGCTTTAAAATTCCATCCTTACGGAGACAGATACGAGCTTTAGTTTTGGAATTATAACACGTTTTTCCATGAAAAATATGAACAATACATTATAATAACTGTAAATTTGCCTCAGAGAAGAAATTGTTGCAGTTGAATTTTTGCCAAGGTGTATTTTAACTATCCTTAAACAAATGGGCACAGGATTCGTACACCACCGTGAGAAATTAGAATTCCTTGAATTTTGGGAATTTATGCTTTAGGTCTTTGATAGAAAGGAGTTTGTATTAGAGTCCTTGAAAAATCTCTGTATACTGATTTTTCAGCCTAGTTAATTCGACCTTATAAAGTATTTGTATGTTGTTGCTCCACTTTTTCAAACAGCAGTTTTTCAAATTTAAAAAGAAATTCTAAAATAGTTAATTAAGTAATTTTGTGTCCCACAAAGAAGTTTGATGTATCCCTGTCCTATACCAGAAACTGAAAAAGTTTCACATACCTGGAAATTTTCTGGAAAAGGTTCTGGAATTTTACCCTGACTACAGGAGAAGAACCCTTTACCTTGCCGCACCTTTGTGTCATAATTTTGTTATTTAATGTTACAGATGACCCTCGCAACTCTTTGTGTACACAATTTATGTAGTTGCAAAAAGAAAAAAACGTGAAAAATTCACACTGCAACGTGTTGTGAGCCCAATACTTTTACAGCATCTATACACAACCATGCTTCTCTTGAAATCATTTTGCTCACTTGTTTTTTTAATTTTTTCGATACAGGAAGGTGTTGTGTGTATGTGGTCATTAAACATGAAGCTGCTTCGTACTGTTCAGGTAATTTTCAAATTGAAAATGAATAAATTGTCTAACTGCAAGTTGCACCTTATTTTCAAAGAAAGAAGATTAAGGGCCCAGTGGCATGTGTTTTCCATCCTTACGAGGTCTGTATACATCTGCTGGCAGCTAACCTGCGATAGATTAGTGTCCCGTCCAGAAATAGTCAATGATTTTCAACTGCTTAACACTACATAAACCGGAGATGTTATAGGCTGGCTACACGAAACACTAAGTTCTTATAGGATGTAGCTAAGCAATCTTAAACAAGTCGTTTTGCTGTTACTGTTTTGGTCTTCTGGGAGATGCTCCTCCTTGGTATCCTGGAGCCAACTCTGTCCAGTTATCCTAATTTTATCATACAGTAGCTTACTTCAAAATATTATTTTATTAATATTTCAGTTGATAGATTACTGGAGAATTCCTTGAAAAAATCTATCTTATTAATCTTTTAGACATGTGGCGCGTTTTTTCATGAGACCCCTATTCAGTGTCTAGTTAAAAGAGACAAGAAAAAAAGCGAATAAGATCGAGCTGTTACTGCCAAATACCATAAAATTTCGAAACAAACCCTTAGTCTTGTTTTTGTTTTATGGACCTTGTTTGGATTGGTCTTCAAATGGGAATCTGTTGGAGATGTTCTTTTAGATTACCTGTACAAATTCGACTTGGACTGACTTATACTTCAAATTATCTTTAGACGTATTCTTACAAGAAACAAAGTTGATTGCTTCCGTTATCAATATCAACAGCGAATCATTATTAATTATATTTTTATTCGGCATTAAGACAAACTTTGAAACTAAATTCTAATTATTTCTGTTATTTTTATTACTCAGTTTTGCTGTTGTTAATTTGCTTTAGAGCTGTAATTTATTATGATAGAGTTTCATAGTGGTTTTTAACTAATTTCCAACTGAAAGAAAAATGTTTACAGTGGCATTTGACATGATTACCAGATTCATACTGATCATGAGGAAGTCAAACAGAGAGATCTCTGGGTCACGGATTTTGTTCCCATGCAAAACCTTTACAAATTTGCTTTGGCTTTGACAAGCAAAGAGATTGGTAAGGCATTGTTTTGGTAACTACATTTCAAAACATATTCTTAAATATCGTAATTATATTATTTTAGAGCTATCGATTTTTCACGGAAGTACACAGTTTTTTTATAAGGATTACGACGTTAAAAGAATCTTTTATTTACAGCTTAAATCTCAATTAGAAATGTACCAGATTCAAGATAACGGATCATCTTAATGCTTACTACTAAAATAAGATCTTGGCTTAGGAAAACATAAAATGCAGTTAAGATATCCATTTTCACTCAGACGTAAATGTTGGTTTTCAATTTTATCCTGTTTTTGGTTATGGTAATGTTTGATATGAATGAATCTTTATTGTACCCACAAATAAAAATAAAAATTTGGATTCACAGTTCACAGCTTGTTTTTACAATAAATAAGATATGAAGACTTAAATTTCAAAAATATATTTAATGACCAGACATTCAGCTGAGAACAACTTATCCAGGTCTAATAACTGTAAATTCCCCTTTCTTAAAAGGTCTTCCATATTCTTATTACTGACGAGTTTGATTATGAGTGCCAAACAACACAAATTACAAAAGCTTTATTAATTAATAAGAGTTCCTAAACTATTATCTGAAAATAATTCATTTGTTTTGCAGTACCAAAATCATGTGCCCAAATTTTAAAAAATGGGTACAAAACAAGTGATGTTTACTCGATCAATCCAGACGGCCAGAGTCCTTTCTCAGTCTACTGCGACATGGAAACCAACGGAGGCGGATGGACAGTTCTTCAGAGACGTCAAGATGGCTCCGTCAACTTTACCCGTGGCTGGGACGATTACAAGAAGGGGTTTGGGACGTTAAATGGAGAGTTTTGGCTCGGGAACGACAAAATTCACCGACTAACTGCGTCTCAAGGAACGGAAGTAAGATTTGATTTGAAGGACTTTAACAGTAACACAACATTCGCAGAGTATAAGAACTTCGTTGTTCTTGATGAAAAGAACAAGTATAAACTTTTCTTTGGAGCATACAATGGAACAGCTGGTGATTCGTTTACATATCACAATGGCATGGCTTTTACAACGTTACAACATGACAACGACTTGGATTCAACTTTAAATTGTGCAGTGGAGTACAAGGGAGGCTGGTGGTACAGAACATGTCACGGCGTAAACATAAATGGACGATATGAAGGAGGCAACACAGATTCTTACGCTACAGGTGTGGTTTGGAATTCCTTCAAGGGGTTTTACTACTCCTTAAAGAAGACAGAAATGAAAATCAGACCACAATAAGTATAATTGGCGGGTTCGAAGGGCATTACAACTGATAATATATTTTTTTTCTCTCGCTTTTCGACGCAGTCCTTTTGTTGTGGATCACGGAACTTTTGACTGCCTTACTTCTTCATATAGATATCTGAACAGACATAGCTATAATGCCGCTGAAAAAAATAGCAAAACTCCTTCGCTAGACGCAAGTTCAAACACATTACAATTATCTGATTTTTGCCTGCTCAATGATTTCTTTATTTCGCTTTGAATAAAGTTCGGAAGTCCGTTGACCTCAAGTTTTGTTTTTTTATTTATGGAAAGGCAGTAGAAACAATGGGTAATTAGACAGCTCAAGATTGAAATGTGATGATCACAAAAGAACTTCGGATCTTAAAAAATACATACTCATCTAAAAATGTTGGTTTCATGCCATGAGTGGTTGTAGTTTTTGTTAGTTTGGTAGTTTTGTAATCTCTGAATATAAATTTTAAGTCTTAGTTTTCAAATATTTCAATCGATCAAAAAACCTTTAACATTTTAATATAAAAAAGGTTTTGTTTATTTGTGGGTGGTGCTGCTCTGCAGCTAAATTGGCAAATTCACCAGTTTTTTGGTTCAAATACTGTCCATACCAAAACTCAACTCACAAGTCTGGCAAATGACGGATTGTGTGTTAAAGACATCTAAGTTACGGAACCTTAAAAAATACCAATATCTCAATGATAACCGGTCTAACTCTTTTATCTACCATTAGCTATAAATATACATAGTGAATTTGAATCCTAGCAGTCAGGGAAAGCTATGTTGACTTACATCAAAATCCACAGGAAAAAGATCAGAAAATTCTCCTTGCGAACTAGCTGTAAGGATTTTTACATTGAAAAGAACATAAATAAAACTGGGAATTCATACACTACTCTTTGTTGGGGTTTTGCCAGTGTATTCAAACATTGCTTTTCTATCCATTCGGTAAAGTTTCCATTCGTCTAAACAGCTACCTCCAACACTTTCATAGAAAGCTTGTGATTCTTTGTTCCAGTCTAGAACCAACCAGTGAATTCTGGAACAATCTTTCTCAATGGCTTCCTAAATGAAAATTTTTTTCTTAAGCCTTTCGGTTATAAGTAAGCAACAATGCCCAAAGAATATTTGGCAATATGTCACTAATCTACTATACGGTAAATAAAAGCAATTTCCTTTGTTTGCTGGTAGGATGAACTTTTTAACATTTTGTTAAGTTTAAAGATCGTTTTCATATAAATTGGGTGGGCGTGGTTGGCACAGTTAGTAAGATCTCTGCCTTTCAACCACAAGGTCCCCGGTTCGATCCCCGGCTTTGCCGAGATTTGAATATTTGTGCGACCTTCTTTTTCACCAAAACTAACTCACCTTTCCATCCTTCCGGGGTAGGTAAATGAGTACCAGCGTCTGCTGGGAGCTAACCTGCTATGGATTAATGTCCTGCCCATGGGGAATCAAAGACTCTCATCCGCTTAACACTACAGAAACCGGAGATAAGCACCGGCTCCATAGGCTACTTGGCTCGTAATGGTTTAGCTTTAGCTTTTAGGATGAACTTATAGAAAATAACGTAGAGTAGCTGAAAGGAATACAACTCTTGAGGCACAAACAGAATAACATTTGGTCAAAGATGCAATAACTGTCAGATATATATTGGTCATCATGATAGAAATGGGATAATACCTTTTGGAAACAAATGAATACGGTAAGATTCTTAAGTTACCAAAGTAATAAATGGTCATTACAGGAATCCCTCACTATATTGCTGTTCACCTTTTGCGGTCAGGGTGCATCACAATTTTTAAAAATATTTAATGTGAATTAATATCGTGGTTCCCTCGGTACATCGCGGGTATCTGCGACCGATCGAAATTTTGGCTTAGTCTTGATGCTGCAACGGGTTTTCAATAAGTTTTAAAGAAGGTAACGAAAGTTCAAAAACAGACGGTGCATTTGCATTATCTGAGGAGTTTAGCTACGAAAGAAGACGGCGAGTTTATTTTAAGTAGATGGCGATTTTCGCCGGCTGCCGCCTCTTACTGAAAACCCTGACTGCACCACTTGACGAACCGCTTGCTGAAGTGGTCCCTTTAAAAAAGCTGTAATGTTCAAGCGCGCGCGAAAAAAATCACTTAACTTGTTTAGCCAATCAGCGTTACTACCCATTTTTTGGTAGAAACTACGTCATCAGCATGGAATTTCTCGGCTCAAATCTTAGAGAACACCATGAGAGGCGGCTGTTTTCTCAGGCCACATGCAGCCCATGCTCACGGAAAGTTGGAACGAGCGTATATATCTTTTACGCTTTAAAAATTTAAAAAGTTCTATGGGAATTAAACTCTGATTTTTAGGCAAAATTTAATTCTTGTTTTCTACTACACTTATGACTTTGTGTGGTTTTTCTTGATAGCTCACAGATCCATTCGAGCTGCTCTCAGCAGGTTTTCAATGTTTTTTTTTTACCACCAAGAACCAAATACAGTAATTTCCCATAAAACATTTTTAAAATTTGGAAACGCCATGAATACATAAATTCGCTCTTACCAAGACCATGAAAATAATGATATAGAATACAACGGCAATGACAGACAATAACAACGACAAAAACTACAATAACAACAATCACCATAACAACAACTATGAGAATAGCCACAAAATGACAGCACATACAATGACAACAAAATTAATGGCTTCAACAACTACAATAAAAATAAAAAAATAGTAATCAACGGTGATCACTGGCCACAACAGCAATATAAATTATATTTAAGAAGAAATGTTATATGAGCCTTTAAAATTGTTAGAATGCCAATAAAGCTATGGAAAAGAGTAGACTGAAGACAAGTTAGTACCTGTGAACAGCCGCATGGTTTCATGCCAAAGAGGAGTGGTAAGACCGAGGCTGCAGGAAGCAGAGATAAAGAGGGTCGACGATTCTAGGTACTTAGGGCTAACAGTCCAGAGCAAAGGAGAAATGAAAGATTTGCAATATGGTGGTTGTTCACTGTTGTATGGTTTGGAAACCATAGCACTTATATGAAAAGACAGAAAGCAGAGTTGGAGGTAGTAGGAATTAAAATGTCGAGGTTCTCTTTGGGAATGACGATAATGCATGGGATCAGAATGAGTACAGAGGGACAGTACATGTTAGAAGTTTAGGATAGAAAACCAGAGAGGCCAGACTTACTAGATGGTTCGGACATGTACTGAGAAAGGATAGTAAATATATTGGTCGGAGGATGATAAGGTTAAAACTGCCAGGCAGGAGATCTAAGAGGAGATTTATAATGGATGCAGTAAAAGCGAACATTAGCCCTTTCAGTCCCAGTCAGTAATCAACCCAACTTCTCCTCACATTAAATGCACAAAATAAGAATTTGGTAATGAGAAAATGAGAATTGATCAAACAAAGCAAACTACTGAAGATTAAAAGTAAATTTCTCTCAAACTTTCAATGAAAAGTATGGGCTCAAGTTGGGAGAATTTAACAATATAACTGGGACTGAAAGGGTGCAGTTAATTAGTATGAGAGAAGAATTTTAGATGATTTGCTGCAACCAAGGTTTCTTACTGTAAAAAATAACATTACTACCCCCTAAATTTCATTTGTTTGAAATCAAACTAACTATATAGAATATTTACACAACATCTTCTACTGGCAATCAGAACTGTAATTATTACAACATATGATAGCTTATTCATACCTCCACCAGCTTTCTCACAAATGCTTTTCCAATTCCTTTCCCTTTTAAAGAAAACACAAATGCAAAACTATAGATATTCAGGGTTTCATTGTGTTCTCCTGGCCAAAATAATTGGGATGCGATTTGAAAGATGACCGAGGACTAACAACTGCCAAAGCAAGCAAGTACACAGATCTCTTGATCTCTAGATCTCTAGATCTAGATCTAACACAAAAATTGAGCTTTTTCATCCAATAATTAAATTGAGATTATGTGTTCAAAATGACGTAGGTTGAATTCTAATTTATTTCAATGCAAAATTGTAGAATGTCTACCACAACAAGTTTTATTAATTTTATTGTTTAATGTGCTTATAGTTGCACATTGCTCTGACAAATGACTCAAAAGATTAACTCAAAAATATCTCTGCAGGGATTAAAAAATTAAAAACTTTCTTGGCAACCTGTACACGTAACATTCACTGTAAATATCTTGAAGAGCAAATAAAGATTAATTATTATTACAATACAAAACTTTCAAATTAGTATTTAAATATCATCTTTTTTTATTATTTCCACTTATAATACAACCTTGATTTTCACAATATATATTTCACAATATATTTTAAAATTAAATGAACATTTTTTGCGTTTATCAGTGAAGAATATATTTAGACTATATATAGTACTTACAACAACTAAAAGTAATAATAATTATAAACTTATTTAAGGGTTAGTTACTGGATGTGAGTGGTTTGCTTGCAAATACACCCCATTTGCTGGCGACATAATGAACAAAAAATCTGAATGCACGATGCAAAGTGAAGCAGACTGCATTAAGAATAATTTCGAGTTCATTATACCACCAGCAAGTGGGTGTATTTGTAAACAAACAACGAAATGAAAGTAACTAATCCTTTTAACCCTTTGCTGACGGCCATTGCAGTACTAATTTTAATGTATTTTAGGGGTATAAGAGCAAATGGATTTTTTCAATCCAACCCAGCGTCCAATGCATGCCAGCATGTAAAACGGACGTAAAACCGAATATGACGACGATGATGATGAAAGCAATTCTTTATGCAAGATACTGCTGTTTTATTTCACCTGGGGCTCAAGCTTTTGCATTACCTAATTTGAATGTAATTTCTTCAGCAAACTGTCACAAAAGCTAGAATTCGGTAAGTATTGTGTTTATAAATGTTTTTTTGAGCCATTTAATTTCGACTGCAGAAGCCCCTGAAGGCTGGCATCATAAAGCTAGAATGGTGGGTCGAGGCAATCTTCTGAAAGAACCCAGAAGAGAGAGGTGAATTCATGCTGACTGACTGAACCACTAAAATATCATATGTAGCGAAAAATGGCAGGAAAATAGTGAAATTATTTCTCTGCTGTTCTGTGGATGGAATTCGCGCACCTACTGAGGCATTTTTGGCAAGATTTGACTTCTGAAAAATCCTGTGAGCACAGAAATTTGTCAGTAGGTGCGGGTGGCTTGACACTTCTAAAAAATCTATGAATTGAAGATGGGCAGAACTCCATGCCGCCGAAATGGTTGAATTACCCAGAATTCCTATTGGGCTCAAACAAGGCAACTACCGGTGCTCGAAACTTGTTCCATTTAAATGGCTGTAGCTCGACCAACTGCACGTGAATGAAGGTTCATTGCAAATCAACACAAACTATCTGCATTAAACATTATTGTGATTGCAGACTTTTTGTTGGTTTTCTTGTTGCTGTACGGAGATGTAGAATTTTCAGGTAATTATCAATGGTAACAATCATTGTCTCTTTGAAGTACTGCCTCTTGATTTGAGATCGTGGCATAATTGGAAAGTTATTGTTTGTATTTGAACGATTTTTACTGCTACCGTCGCCAAAGGGTTAATATGCAATCTGAGTTCACTGCATTGCAAGGCGCACCTTACATGACTTAACAAACTTGAAGCAAGAGTTTGAACAAACAATAATCTTTAAATTAAATAAGTACATAATTAAAATGGCATATTATTTTAGGTTCAAATAGAATAAAATAGAAATCACAAAAAGCTGTACATGAAGAAAGATTAAAAACTAGAACTTTTAAAAAATTTATTATTGCGAGGAAGATAATTTTTAGGAGCAAGTAGCGAAACATTCACTGAAATTTGTAAAAGCCGAAAGTAAATTGTAAAAGAAATGTAGCAAAATATCTTGTTATATAGAATTTATCAGCATGTCCTTCGGGAAGTAAGTTTAATGTTTTAATAAAACATTACAAGAACTCAACCAATCATCATCCCCAATTTAGTACCAACCAAAAATTGCCATCTTGAAGTGATCTTATCAAAAAAGTCACGAACCTGCATAAATTATCTTCACTCCAAGTGTTCGCCACCATAAAACAAACCAATTTCAGTAAAAATTATTGTAAATCCGGTATTCAGTAAATCTGGCAAAGGGTTGAATTCTATTGTAAAAATTCAAACAGAAAACTGATCAGAAATGTCGCCATGGTTAAATCAAGAAACAAAAGGTAAATGTTCATAACTGCACAGTCTTGCTGGTTAACAATTTTGACCAATTGAAAGCATGAATTCTTTACAGTGAATGACGGTTGATTATTAAATATTAATATTATATAATAATTATTATTAATAATAGGAAGAAGAGGGTATATGCTTCATGCCAGTATGCCAGTTAGGGTTAGGGTCTCCCCAAGACGGGGGTATATACCTACTTGTTAGGGAGACTATATATCATATATGGAGGGTGACTACATGGCAGACAGGTATGAAGTATATACCAGGACAAGAAACAACAAGAGATTAATATGATCATGAAGTATTCAAATATTACCTCTTGATGTTGACTCTACAAATAGATCCTCCAGATATAGCATTCGTCCCTGCCATGTTGAGTAGGAATGCAAATACAGCATGTGGCCAACAATCTTTTTCTCTTCAATGTGAGAATTTGTTGTTTGTAGTTCCTCAGCAACCATACAATGGAACCATGGATTAGGACCAAAGCCATCATTTAGCATAACTGCTCACAACCAAATAACAGGATTTATGATGACAGAAATGATGACCATGATGAATAATTGAGTATGAGTAACATAATATTAGATGTAAATGATAACAAAACATGACAAAAATTATTGTCAGACTGTGCTAGCTAGATAGGATGGATCCATGCAAGGTTTGTGTAGTTGTGTTAGCAGACACATCCACTATGTCATTGAATGATGAATGAGATTGTTCTGATGGCATTGATGAAAAAAATACATTGATGCCTTAGGATTTGCAATAGGCCACCTGAGTAGGGTGATACTAATTTGTGAATAATAATTCGATGAATAATATATATTATACACATTGGATAAGTTATTAAGTGGCTTATTTTACTGGGATCAGTGATCCATGCCAAACCTACAAGCCAGTGATTTATGATAATACAGTTTTCTGAGGGTCACGGTCATCATCATCATCAATCCAGTTTTGATCCGGTTTTATCCCCGTAAATGAGGGTGGTCGGATTTACCCCACTCTGCCAGCAATCTCTCCCACTCCCACTCTCCATCTCGCTCGATTCTTTGCATCCTCCTTCTT
>JANCMA020002275.1:0-17821 GCA_024336925.2 Zoanthus solanderi
CACGCAAAATAAAGTTCCTACTTGCTGAAAATTAAGAAAAGTTAATTAGCGCCCAGCCTCGAATTAGCGCCCACCTCGAATAAGCACCCACCCAAAAAAGCAAAAAATTTAATTAGCGCACAGGGCGCTTATTCGAATAAATACGGTATCTTGGTTTCTTATCGCGGCGGAATCAATAATTTGTTTGATAATGATAAAAACAATAATAAAATTTTATTGAATCGTATCTTCATAGCATCTAGTTTACCCAAGGCGTAGATTGAGAGTTCAAGGTAGACAATCACCCCAAATTCACATCCTTGATGTTCACATGTTAGCTAGTTAGAAGGTTAATATTAAGTGGATGAAAGCCTTTGACTTCCAATAAACAGGACACTAACCCATCGCATGTAAACGCCCAGTTGAAACAGCTTCGGCGGAAAAGAAGGTCACACAAATGTTCAGATCTCCCAAGTGCCGGGGATCATCCTGGGACCTTGTGATTGGATGGGAGAGATCTTACCAACTGCACCAATCACGCCGCATTCGATAATATTTGGTGGTAAAGAAGGTTACACAAATATTCAAATCTCGGTAGAGCCAGGAATCGAACCTGAGACCTTGTGGTTGGAAGGTGGAGATCTTATCAACTGCGCATTAGACAATATTTGATGGTAAAGAAGGTCACACAAATATTTAAACCTCGGCAGAGCCCGGGATCGAACCTGGGACCTTGTGGTTGGAAGGTGAACTGCGCCACCAAGCTGCCAAATGATGCTCAGATGTTTCGGAAACAAACAGTTTGTAAAATTTGATGAAAATACATTTCTAAACCTAGAAAATAGGGTCACGTAACTTTCACAAAAAACAAGATCTACTCACTGTAAAAGAAGTGAACACCCAATTATTAGATAAACCTTCTGCATTAGTATAGTGTTTATCGATGTATGCCTGAAGCTGGTTAAAATCCCAAATCGTATCTTCCTTCATGCTCTGGTACAGCGGACTCTTCTTCTGTACGTACTATGGAGCAGTGAAAGAAATAATAATAATAATAATAATAATAATAATAATAATAATGATAATGATAATGATAATGATAATAATAACAATAATAATAATAATAATAAAATAGGCAGTTATTATGTATCGTCTAGCTATAAATTGACACCTTAGGAGTAGCAGGGCGTTTCTTAGCGTTTTAGCCCTCCTTACGTTTGGCCCTAAAAAGGTCGAAACAGCTGTCCATGGCTGCTAGCAATCACTATTTTTTATGGTAGATTTAAGGGTTAATGTCCGCTACCAACGTGGCCATGGTGCCCTATTCGTGGCTTCAAGTTAGCTACTAGCACATTTGTGCTATCTATACTTGACGTTAATTGTAACAAGTAAGAATTGACTAATCAATAAAACATGCCATTCAAATTCAAATCTTGCATCTCAAATGAAAAACGATATTTCATCACAGATGAAACACGGGTGGTGTTTCATCTGATGTTTTAATGGGGAACAAGATTCATCCACGTAATCCGAAGTCGTTATTGATTGGCTGCTTTCTGTATAAATAATTAATGAGTTTGAGAATTATATTTCGTTGGTTTTTGCAACTTAACTCCCGGTTGCGTCCGAAGCCCCGCTGTTTTCGACTTAATGATCTCGTTTTTGCTAAAATTCAATATTTCCTGAAGTTCAGCACATGCTGCTTCCCTCCTTTCTCGACTGTGGTATTCTTTTTTAAAGACATCCCATAGACAATGGCGTTTTTCTAGTTCATAGATCAAAAGATTAACGTCATGCGTCGTCCACTTCTTCGCTGTTCTTTTTGAAACTGCAGTACGTTCTTTTCTCGCTGGCAAGCACATTTTCTTCAAGATTCCCATCTTCTCCAAAATCGTCTTGTATCTCTTCCATTTGTGACACCTCATAATTATTCAATTCATTCTACGCCATGTTTGTTTATTACAGAAATAAACCGTTCTCAGTAACTGTGTCTTGAGAAACAGCATGCGCTCATTCGGTAATGTTGAAAGAATTGCGCTTCAACAACCTTCAACATTTGCGAGAACAAAAGAAAATTCGAAAGAATGTTGAAGCAAAGTTGAAACCCTTTTAATTTTTTTCGATATCCTTTCAACTTGTTTCAACATGTTTGAAAGGGGTGGTAAACGGTTTCAACATTGTTTTTCGATAAAATCAAATGGATGTTGAAGCAAATGTTGAAACCGTTTGCGTGGAGTTTAATGGTATAAAAAGCTAAAAATTTCACGAAACTTCCCTTGCTTCGACTATCGTTTGGTTATTCTACTTTAGTGGACTGTTAATCCTGAATTCTAGCGATGTTCCTTTGGATGATTGATTCTATCACTATCGTGAAAACACGTATTTCATATAGATGCCTTATCAAGCTCGGAGTATCTGCATATTTCGTTACAATCATATCAGCATGGAGTCAAGGTACCGTGTTGTGAGCATAAACCAATATACCTACCTGGTTAGTGAGATGGGCGTGCAGATCCCCGGTATCTGGTGAGTAGGGTGTGTAGGGAACGCAGGCCAGACGGACATATCCCGGGTGATACAGCACTATATACGGCTGCGTACTGGCAATCAGCATATACGCCCTGATATCAAATTTGCGCTTGTCCAGTAGCAGAGGGTTCGTGATATACCTGAATTATTGATACCTGTATTAGCATTGTTTTTTCTAAGCAAAAATTTATCTGCATTCTTTTATGAGATCAACAATTGATTTCATCGTCACGTACGTCTATTTAAGCTATTGGGAAAGAGAAAAGAGAAACCAAATCTCACTTTGAACGAGATTCAAACCCGGGACATAGGCGATCATATTGCCCTGTTTTGCGAACTGTACTGCAACGGCACAGCTGTTGGGAGAAGCTTAATTTTTTTGTGAGATCTCTGATGACGTATTTCATTTACAATTTGCTGAATAAGCATCTATAAAGTTTAAAACTTGTTCAGTCTACAAAAAAAAGTCATGAAACGTTTGATCTATTCCCAAGAAACAATGCAAAGATAGCAAAACGCCTAATGAGCCATACGTTATTTGAACAACTTCCATCACTTCGCAGGAACAGTGTCTTTAAAACATTACTGAGGAACAGTTTAACAAATTGATAAGGTTTACACCATACTGGCGATGAGAAGAATTTTCGAACTGACATTTCAGACTTTACTGTCCTTCCTCGGAGTCTGTTTCTGTAGAAACACCGACGCATCATCCATCTATAACATTACAGATGAATACTATTTTGCAAATATATTTAAGAACAGACTTTAGATTTTGCATCTTACTTAGACTGAACTGGCGAACGTTTCGTAATGAGATAAAAATCTTTAAACAAATATTCATCTATATAGATAAAATGGCTAAAGTAAGTCCAAAACTTTCCAAGGTTGAAAAGTAAAGATTTTAACTTCAAAACATTAGTGTTTTTTATAACCCAGCCATTTCTTTAGCCTTTTATTGGCATTCAGACTCGGTTTATAAAAATCATGACGTGAATGCACTCCGAATAAACCCTCCACTGCTACCCACAAACCTTTGTATAATTCTCTCTTGCGCCGGTCGTATCCTATAACTCGGCCTGGCTGGCAACTCGTCGGTGGAAGGCAGTAATCGCTCCTTCAGCTGTTTTAAACTGCTAATGATATAAATCCCCTTCCCTTGGTTTAGCCCTGTAGGTTTGCAGATCCACGTCTCTCCATCTGCATTAAAACGAAAAACAAAAACTCGATAGAATATATTTTGTTTGAGAGCTGATGAAATCTCAAATTTTCTGTTTTATTCCAGGGTTCGTACACAAGGTGGCAAGCAAAAGTCAAGGACATTTCCAGATAATTTAATAAATTTCCTGGAGGAAAAGTTTTACAACGTACACATGAATGCATTGGTAAACAAAGCTAGCAATATATACTCTATTAGTCTAATGGTGTTCAAAAACAATGAATCCTAAACAACTGGTATCTTGAAGACGTTCTGTACGACCAAATTCAAACTTTGGTAAGACCAAAGTAACAATTTTGGTAACAATTTTTTGATCTCGCTCCATAGTTAAAATATCTGCTCTCCTTCTGAGAGCATTGGATTGGGTTATCTTAACAACAATAATCCTTGGGTTACAACTTTCAAAAAAATAAAACAAACAACTCTCCAAATTATTTTTGAATAAGATTTCCTCCAAAAACGTAACCAAGTCGCAGAACGCAATTTGCAGAAAAGTTTCTCTACAATTTCCAGGACTTTTCAGGACATTTCTCAAAATGCAATTTTTCCAGGACTTTTTTAGGTCTGGATTTTGTTTTCTAAAATTCAAGGACTTTTCCAAGATTTTCAAGGACGTGCGAACCCTGTTATTCGTTTTGTAGCACTGTGGACAAAACAACAAGAATTGCTTATTGATACAAGAGTGAACCAGCAGCGCGATTGTCCTTCGAAAAACTGGTAGTTTAGTGTTTCATTCAGGAAACAAGTGATAACCATTTAACTACCTTTTACGCAAGTAAACTTTCAAAGATGGAAGCAAAAAAACATAGCAGTTTTACCATGAATTTGGTTGGTGGTTAACATAATTTGAAGTCTTGCACAAGAAAGTTGTTAAGCTACCTTTATAAATGTCTTCAATAAACTTTAGCTTCGCTGAGACGTTCAGTAGACAATGAGCTTCTGGGAAAAAATCACTCAAGAGAAAACGCTGCCTGTACAGGAAAATTAAACAGACATAATTAGCTTCAAGTTCAGAGCGACAATGTGTTTAACACCTTATACCTTTGAGGCAGATCGCCTCAAAAATTGTCACTAAAAACCAATCAGGTATCCGGGAAGTTGGGTTTGATTTGGAACTTTATTCATCCATTTGTCAATTTGCATTTGATCAAAAACGTATTTGTTCAAAGGTTTCTTTTTTATGTGTTCTGAGTCCGCGAAAAGAATTTGACAAGCCTTGGGACAAATTTGTACAAGAAATCTTGCATAGGAAATTTTCCACAGAAAAATGGGGCCACCTTTTTCAAAATCTTCTTATTATTGTAACTGTACAAGGTTAGTTCTTCCACACAAGATTTAACGTTAACAACTAAAGTGAGTAGAGAAGGAGAGCAAGAGTGTTGGTTTGGAGAAGGAGGATGCCTTGAATCAAGCGAGATGAAGTGGGAATTGGAGAGAGCTGTTAGAGTGGGGTAAATCCGGCCACCCCCGTTTATGGGGACAAACCCGGATCAAAATTGAATTGATTAATTGAACTAAAGTAAGTTTTTAAAAAGGTTTTCTATATCAGTGCATTACTCATTATTTAGGAAAAACTTTTCTACAAACCGCCAATGTATAAAAAAATTGAGTACTCTTAAGGTATAAATTGTTTCTTTCAAGTTCAAAACTTAAGAAACGCATCGTGTATTCATGTTTCGCGCATGAACTTATGTTTAAGAACATAAATTAAACGTTAAACTACAACGGTGCGATACATATCACAATCTCTTTCAATAAAAGCGCGAAAGCAATGTGTTAGGGACTAAAATCATTAAATCGGAATAAAATACTGTCTTTTTTTAAAATAAAAGTTGCCCTCCAATAACAGGGTGCTTGAAAAGTGAAGGATTTAATAAAAGGGCCGCGGCGCTTATTCGAACAAATACGGTATACACAACGAACAATACACTATTGGTGGGTTTCATAAGGTTCCAGTTCAGCGTACATGGTGGTCAATTATACAAAAGAATCTCGTTAGAATCTAGTTTGAATCTCATTATTTGACCTCCATCTGCCATTAAGTTATATCCTCGTGGGACTGAGAGAAACCCACGAATTGATCTAACACAACAATTCTGTGACAAAACTGATCACCAATCCAAAGTGTCCATAATTAAACTACAGATTGCTATCAAGCGACTTTTCTATGGCTATTCTGTTTTGGAAAATGAGATAAGTTATTCATAGATTTAAAAGGATTTTCAAGAACTGCACACACTCAGTGATCAAAACTGTAGAAAGATGATAACTTATGGTTTTTCAAATAAATGCTTTCTTGTTCTGGAAAATGCAACAACTTAGAAGTGTTTTCAGAAGCCGTACACAATTTTAAATACAAGACATGACTGTCTTCTAGCTAAATTAAGAAGATTGCTATTAACTAAAAGATTTGACAAAATAATTAAGTTGATATTCATACTTGGAGCTTGTTTTCTCAAGCACTCTTTGGTATTCCTGTAGGTTCGTCAGCAGTCCCATTTTGGTTGTTAACAAATTGATGTTGGGGATATGATTAACCAGTTGTTGTCCTGAATTACAAAGAGCAATAATCATAAAAACATATTCAATACATATTAAGAGAGTTTAGTAATATTATTTTGACGATCAGTTTGCACATGGAATAAAAGTTTATGATCTTTTAATCAACCAATCAATATGTCAATTAATCGATCAATCAACAAACCAATCAACCAATTAATCAATCAATCAATCAATAAATAAATCAATCAACCAATCAATCAATCAACCAGTCAATCCATCAACCAACCAGCAAATCAATCAACCAATCAATCAACCAATCAATCAACCAACCAATTAATCAATCAACCAATTAATCAATCAACCAATCAATCAATCAAACAACCAATCAACCAGCCAATCCATCAACCAACCAGCCAATCCATCAACCAACCAGCGAATCAATCAACCAATCAATCAACCAACCAACCAATCAATCAACCAATCAATCAATCAACCAATCAATCAACCAGCCAATCCATCAACCAACCAGCGAATCAATCAACCAACCAACCAATCAATCAACCAATCAATCAATCAACCAACCAGCCAATCCATCAACCAACCAGCGAATCAATCAACCAACCAACCAATCAACCAACCAATCAATCAACCAATCAAGCAACCAACCAATTAATAAACCAATCAATCAACCAACCAATTAATCAATCAACCAATTAATCAATCAACCAATCAATCAACCAATCAATAAATCAATCAACCAACCAGCCAATCCATCAACCAACTAGCGAATCAATCAACTAATCAATCAATCAACCAACCAATCAACCAACCAGCGAATCAATCAACCAATCAATTAACTAATCAATCAATCAATCAATGGTCCAAGTTACCTAACAGAATCCTTACCAAAGGTAAGGAATGGTAAAACCTTTGTTTCTTCAATTATAGTCACTATTATGTAATAAATTTAATAGTCTGAAATTATTCATGGTACTTCCATTCTTTTAAGTATAAACATTAGAATAGTGAGATCACGGGACCTGTTAGTGTATAAAGTAGGCAGCTAGAAATAACTAAATCCATTTCCACGGCTGTTGGTACATTGGAGCTAGCACATCACAGGTTAGCTCCCAGCAGATGCTGGTACTCATTTACCTACCTCGGAAGGATGGAAAGCTGAGTTGGCTTAGGCGGAAAAAAAGGTCGCACCTAAGTTCAAAACTCGGCAGAGACGGGAATCGAACCCAGGCCCTTGTGGCTAATAGTTCAAGTCTTAACTACTGTTACAACCACGGCGCCATACAAAAAAATAAGTAGGTAACTTAGGTACAGATTTTGGTACGTGCTCTGGAAGTCACGATGAAACTATCTGGACATCTTGAGGATTACAAAGTCGACTATAAAAATGGCTAACCTACTTACTACATTACGCTTAACAGTACGTCAAGGATGAAAATAATGCGAACTATGAAAAACGTGAACAAAGTTAAAGAATCTTATTATGGCGTCGATACATGTGCTAGTCATGATAATAGAATAGCAATAACCAGGAAAACTTTGATTTTTATTTTTAAGATAACCACCAGCCACTGAATTACCTTCTTTGAAAGTATTATAGTTTATATTGCTCTTGCACTCCACCCACTTGAGTTTAAACGACTCGTCATTTTTGTCCTCGATTTTACGCCAGCCTTGCGCAATCAATGCACTTTCAATCCTTAAAGATGGCCAAACATAATCACGTATCAGAATTAAGCTATGAAAAACAGATAATTGGACAATTATCAAACCTTGCGTTTTCAAAAGCTGATTTACTTTGCTCCTGAATGAAGTTAAAATTCAGAAAATAATTCTTTAGCAACGACACATTAACGGCATTTAAAAGACGATCTTTAGAATATAATCGAAAAAAGTATGTCAATCCTAAATTTCAGGCCTAAACTTCTGGAAGAAGAAACATACTTAAAAACTTGGCTAAACATTTCACTTTTAGCTATTATGCGAGCATGCGCACTAGTAATACTTACATCCAATTACCATTTCCTCCACCAATGTAAAATCCTGGCTGTCGCGAAAGAGAGAATAACAGAGGCTTTGTGCGTGGACTTCCTAAAGGACTGTTACCATTATTGTTATCAGAACTATCATCACTCCCTCTCCCTGGGGAGATGTTGCTACTTCCATTGTCATCTACAAACGAAACGTGGGACGGACAAAATATAAGAATAACTGAAAGAATGAAAGAAGAAGAAACGATGCAAG
Source organism: Zoanthus solanderi (assembly GCA_024336925.2). Classification (NCBI taxonomy): domain Eukaryota; kingdom Metazoa; phylum Cnidaria; class Anthozoa; order Zoantharia; family Zoanthidae; genus Zoanthus; species Zoanthus solanderi. The sequence goes on from JANCMA020002275.1 coordinate 8,492, forward strand.
AAACAAAGGGGAAAGGCCTGGGGCAGGCAGGCTGACAGGGAGGGGGGCAAAGAAAAAGGGGGCAAGGGTGGAAAATGGGAAAAAGAAAAACAAAAGGGGGAAAGTAGTAAAGAAAGATGAAAGAAATGAAAGGAATGAAAGTGATATGGAAGGATAAAAGAAGTAGTCAAAATGATTGAAAAAGGAGGAACGCAAAAAGAGATGTCCGGATGAAAGAAAGATAGAAAAAGAAGAAAAAAGGAGAAAAGAACTCCAAAATTTAAAAATAAAAAGACTTAACGAAATGACGGCAGGAAGCTCTGACGACGGCGTTTGCTTAAAGTTACGTCATGTGCATGCAAAATTATGATGGCATTCAACCGTGAATACCGTCATACTAAGTCGAGCAGTGAACAGAAGCTTGAAAAGGTGAATATAAAAGTTTTGAAAAAAAGCGTTTAAAAAATGAAGGCAATCCGTTAAAACGCTTTAACAAGTCGTTAAACTCTTTTAGCTACTTGTTCAAAATGTTAAAGAGCGATAAAACCTTTTCAACAACCAATCACAACCCGTTCATTACCCGTTAAATTTTAACCATTAAACTGAAAGCCCTTAGTGTACGTTTTCCTGTGTGACGCCAAATAAAGGATAAAATGTGGTTTTTCGCTTCAGTTACCGCTCTATTAACATTTAACTCCTCATCTTTTTATAACCGACAAATTTACGGCTGACTTTCATCTGATTGACAATAATTTTCCAATTTTGATTACAGCAATTCGCCAGACGCGGTCTGTTCTTCCAGGCAAGCTTCTCTAAATGCCTAAACTTATATTCATCGTCAGTTAGAAAATCAAGGTCAAATACGGTAGCTCAAGGTTGCTGCTTGATTTTTTTAAATAGTACAACAAAAATTGCTCTTCGCCAATCAAATTATCGTTTTAGCAAACAGCAACATACCTGTGATTTCTCTTAAAGAGTGCAAACCGTATTTAGCAGTTACTGATCAGGATTCTAGGTTTTCAATCAATAATTTTACAAATAAAACATAACAGGCAGAGAAAAACAGAAAACTGTATTTTGCGTTTCGCGCCAAAAGCACGGAGCGCGGTCTTGAAAACCACTGCTGCGTACAGTGACGTAAACTGACAGTCATCAGAACGAGGTTGTCGTCCAATTTCTTTTCGGTAGCAAGCGCTGTCATCAAAACCTCCCGTTGTCGCTGCGTAAAGTCTCTAACAAAAAAAATACCAATATTCCATTCCACCAAGTCTTAGCTTTACCTCTTTTTGTTTCTTTCTTTGGAGAGGTCGACTTTCGGCTTCCACAATTGTTTCCATCGCTTTGGCTGTCAAGTGGACAGCACTGAAAGGTATATTCTACGTCATAAGATACTACCTCAAAACACTCTAGTGACGTTGACAATTCAGCACAACTTGCCAACTTTGAAACACAATCCATCTGTTCATTGTAAGAATCTCTACACAAAATACTATGAATGCATGCCAACTTTCCACACGATTCAAATTGGGAGCTGGAACAAGTAGTTGCGGTCAGATAGTCGTCAGTTCCAGTTTTCCGTAAATCTTGATAACCATTTCTGCTTTTGGCCATATTTGATACATTATATTCTTCTTCTACGTGGTTATTTCGGACATAATTATGTTTTTCAACAAAATCTCTTTCTCCGCTAGATAACTCGGAATAAGTCTGAGATTCAAATGTTTTATCTCCTCGACTAGGCTTAAGGAAATCTAAAGATTTATTTCTGTAAAAACTCTTGCCCTCTGATAAACCTATCAGGTTCAAATCAACATTCTGAGTTTGTTGACATGTTTGCCTCGGGGGATTATCTGTGGATTGTTTCTTTAATAACGAAACATAACCTATTTCCTCAGTCTTTCTACTTGAGTACTCTAATGGTCCATCAAAAGGTTCAATTTTTTCGATACACTTCTGATCCCCGTCTAGCCGGCCCTTCTCGTGGTCAGCCCCGTCGCTAACATATTTTTCATCACCAGACCCCTCGCTGTCGATATCACAGGCTGCCTCGTCCTGAATGCCACCAATATCGTCCAAAGAGAAGATGGACTTTTTGCCAGGCATGTATATGGAAGCTCGCCACAGGTGTTCCGGGCAAAAACTAGAAACAAAAGTTCAATTTAATCCAATTGGACAAAACAAGTTAAAGTGTTTAACGGCTCACAATGTTTGAGAAACCTGGGGTTGAAAACATAAAATTGGAATCTGACAATATCAAGAGCACGTGTTTAAGCCTGAAACGATTTTTTAGCTCATTTGATTCTAAACTTTCCCGAGGCAGTAGGGAGCTTAAGAAAAAGTGGTCGCATTATATTTAGCGCTTAGTGCTACTGAGGGGGGGAGGGGGGAAGAATAACGTTTTTGTCAAATGTATTTTGAAAGGATAGAATACAATGCTACTTACTTTCAGGTGCCATATAAACCTCTCGGGACGCTTATTATTTTTATTTTTTCTCCACCCCCGGGGCTTATTAGGACCCCCGGGACTTATTAGGACCCCCCGGGGCTTTGTAGGACGCCCGGTTTATTACTTTTTCAAGTTCTCGAACGATTATCAAGTGGTCAAAATTTCAAGATATAAATTTTACTGATCAGTGTCATGTTCGGTATTCGTATTTCCCTGTTTTTGTTTGAATTACAGAACAGGCACCAAGAATCTCGAGTTTAGAATTCAATAAATTTATCTGGTCTCTGTTGTCTTGCTCTCCAATCTTGATCTATTTATCGACCGCCGTGTTTTTATCCTCCGCACTAGTCCAGTACATCGTATAAGACAAATCGTAGTTGTCTGAAACTTACGGAGAGACTCACACCCAAAAATGCAGTAATCTATCTATACATTTAATAACCTAAATTTATTAGGACTGCAACCTATGTACCCTAGTAGTACAAGGACCTAATAAACATCTTGTCTTGTCTTGTCTTGTCACACCCCCCCCCCCCCTACGTTTATTACATTTTTCAGAATTTTCTTACCCCCATCCCGTTTATTTGGCACCTGAGAGTACTAAATATGCTAGCCTTTTGTTCTTCTTTTTCCGGATGAGCAGATGGGGAAGGATTTAAGCTGGGATGGGAGGTTATTGCAAGTTAAACATTGAGCTTCACGAGGAGAGCTTATTATTACAATAATATCAAGCCTAATATATTTTTGGGAATTTTATAACAAACAGTTAAACAACTTAAGGTATAGACAGACCAGTGCAGGCCTTGAACTCTCTAATTTTAAGGGCACGGCCATTTTGACCACAAGGTTTTTGCCAAAAATATGGCACCGATGCATTTGTCCAAGGGCACCAAGGCCATACCAAGCACACAGGATTTGTTTGTGTTCTTTATTTGAATATCACCTTTGATCACTTTCAACTCATTCAGGCGATATTAACAAAAAAATACCCTATGTTTTAATACCTACTTCCTAAGGCACGGCGGCACCAAACAGAAAAGGGGCAGGCCATTTGTGGCCGTAAATAGTACACAATTCTGGGGTCGTTACGGCAGTGGCCATGCAGGGGCATCCACGGTAAATGCCGCGTGGCCGTCGTGGATTTCAAGCCCTGCCAGTACATTTAACTCTGACAGAAAAATGAATGCCGACTACCTTTTACAGATCCCCATGAGCCAAGTATCGATTGATTTGAAGTGATACTTCATGCTGTGATAGCTCTTGGAAACAAACTTGTACGAATCAAAAACTTGAACTCTGCAACAAATATACGTGTATTAATGGATTTCCTTACAAGTGAATATTTTAATGGTTTTATAATTTCAACATAAAATGTCATAAATGAGATTCTGCATACATAGATGTTCCAGCATAATTTAAGTATTTGCGAAGATGTTTGTACTGAACGCAAAAAGGTGGTCAGCACAGATTATTACACGCTTTTTTTTATAAGAACAACTTTATAAGAACAATGAGGCTCAGAATGGCCGAAAATAAAGAACAATTTAAGAACAAGTTTAGGCTGAGTCTAAAAAAGTGAAAATGTTTCTAGTTAAAACTTCACTGCGTAGTTTACGCACAGTAAAAACACAGAAGAACCGTTTCCCATTTATCAATATCTACTATTGTCCAAAATGATATGTACGCGTACATGTAATATTAAAAGTTTCTTGTTAATCTTAGATATATGTACAGAGATCTCCTCATAGAGAGAGACAATCAGCCTCGTTTTTCAATGTCTTGTCTCAGTTTTTTTTTGATTTCTCGTGATTTCAAACCGCTCACAGAAATAAGAACAAATTGAGGCTGAAGCAGCCAAAAAATTAAGAATAATGAGCCTCTGTAAAATTGACTGGTTCTTATAAAAAAAGCGTGCATGTTTAATTTGTTTATACATTAACTTTTGCAGTGCGATATCCTTGTTTTTCGTGAAACGTTTAACATGGAGTCTTGAAGCTACAAACCCCATATTACAGTATCTGACATAGACAAGCCTCAAATGTTCACAAAACTTCTTGAGCCAAATATTTTGTCAAAAATGTATAAAATCTGTCAGTGTTGCGGTTGTCCTTGAAGTTTGAATTACTACTACTGACCTTCTTCAATATAAACTGGACTCGTCTGGTGTATTTGAAGAAAAAACAATCACAGAAATGAGCTCGGTAGCATGAAATCTTTAGAATAGAAACTAGTAATAATCATGGATTATGTAAGCGCGTTCGTTCAATTCTAAATCGCGGAGAGCTAAGAGTCGAGTGATTTCTTTTTTCTCCTTGGAAGGAGCTTTTCTTTGAATTATTTTTTAAGAGTGCTGTCTTCCACATTATATGTCATGAATAATCGTAATATTAGAGTGCACAAAAAGTTCAGGAAAACCTTCGATCGATTTCTTGCGCATAAGCGCCTTGCACGAAGACATCACGTTTGGGCTTCTAGAATCAGAGAACAAAGTATGTGATGTAAATCAGAAGTATCATTGAATAAATATGGTCATCATCATCTTTTAACAAACTGTGTTATTCTTGATAAAGAAATTCTTCCATTACTGAAAAATACAATACAGCGATTAGGGTATCAAAAGAGAAAAAAAAAACCCTTTGTTTTCTCCACGTGGTTGATCGCGAAGAAAATGACAAGGCTTTGCACCGAAGATCACGTGGCGTCAAAACCTGATCGACCAACGTAGGACGTGGAAGGCATAAGTCAGTGAACGACATTTTGCCTCGAAAAGCTATAGCATTGAGCAAGATTAGGAAGAGTTCGTTGAACTCACGCAAAAACCTTCAGCGGTTCCAGCTATTTTATGATTTTAAATAACTTGGACAAGCTGGAAAAACCTGTACCCTCAGGCTGTGTTTTTCATTCATTAACAATTAACTTCAGCCAACAATGCTGGACAAGAATCGTGCGGACAGCAATTCGAATTCATGCTGGTTCCTGTTTTTTTTTTCAACTCTCAGTTGTGTCTAGGTCAGGCGCACCAACTTGTGGAGGAGGGACTGGGGGCTACGACTTATGATAATAAACTAAGGAGGTCAACTGTCCACATCATTTTGTACCTGATTGTCTGAAAATGTGAATCAAAATGGAGGCTGTTTTTTTAAAAAAAACACATTTAGGTGCAGCCAACTTTGAACAGATAAATCAACTACGTTGAAATCTATGATTGCCCAAAGGTGGAGGATTGGCTCATTTTAAGAAATCTTTATATGAGCTAGTTGGTAGTTGTCATAATGTCTCATGATGCCTGTGCTCCAACCGCGGCAGCATAGCATTCTAGTGAGGTCAACTCTTGCATATTCCATTGTAATAGTTTAGTTATTTTAATCTGTTTATGCGACATTCCAAAAGAGGACGAACACAACTAACTTCGTAATTCATATGAATTCGTTTAGTTGAACAGTTCCATCGACAAATTCCTGATTACCTCATACATTTTTAAAGTCAAGATTGATTATACCAAAAAAGAAGTCGCTGACCGTCAATTGATTACGAATTACCGGAATTTACAAAAGGCCAAAATTTGTTTCCCTGGCAATGCAGTTTTGAAATGTAGTAGTCATCATTCTTGTAAAACCGAAATTCGCTTATACTATAATCGTCAGTTACCTTATCCAGATCAAAATGCCGGTAGTTGGTTTAAGGTCTGTTTGGTTTGTTAAAATATCGTAAAGTAGAACAAACTCTTCTGGATTTATCAAATAAGAACAGTGAGCCAAAAGGATAGAATCGCGGAATGATGGCATATTTCTCCTGCTCATTAGACAGATTATGGCGTTCTTGTTCCCTCTACACCTTTCGTAATCTAAATTTTAGAGGGAACGCAACGTCACATCGAACGTCTCAACCCAGTCTTTTGAAGTTTCCATCGCCGCTGTCGGATTGAAAGGTCCCTACACCAACAAAGTTTAGGATAGTTTTTGGTTGTTCGGCTAGGAAGAACGGCAGAAACAGCAAATGTGTGAACGACAACTTGCATGTGAGTCCCTCTCTGAGCCCATTATTGTTCGACATCCTTCTGAAATTTAGACAACACAACGAAGCCTTTGTAGCAGATATTGAGAAAGCTTTGCTAAAAATTGAAGTAAACGAGAAAGATAAGAATAGCTTGAGATTTTTGTGGGTAAAGAATGCGCAGAAAGGCAACATAAGTGCTGTAACGTGTAGATTTTGTAGAGTTATTTTTGGCACCACATACAATAAATACCTACTTCAACACTAACGTACTTATATCATTTTTAAAAATGGATACAGCGAAATAGGTCAAGAGGTCGTTAAGAAATTGAAGGAATCGTTTAACCACTTCAGAGCAGAGTTCGTTACAAGAAAGCGAAGGCAAGTTCGGCAGATACAGGTTTTTGCCTTAGGTAGTTCAGAAATGGCTTAAAAACGACTCCGAGTTGCGAAATAAAAATTGGAGAGAGACAGAGTTGCGGTCAAAGAAAGATCTGTTAAAAGGCGCTAAAGGAGCCAGAAACATTTGCGAAATCCACTCTGAATAATAGTAAGGCGGTAATGCTGACATAATGGTAGATGCGAGAAACCCGTTAATCTTGCCAAAAAACCGTCATCTAACCAATATATCTGAGTGAGAATATGTCACGAAGTGATGTTAGCGGCCGGAACTCTGAACAAAGTATTAGATTCCTAGAGGCAATATCATTGTTTTTTGGAAAAGAATAGTTGGAAAGGTCTACAAAGACATGGTCGTAGCTAGGATATTTTCAGTGGGGGGCAAGTCCTCTGAGATCTTAAGAGAGCACTAATAATCTAACAAAAACTACCGTATTTCTTTGATACGCGTCCATGAACCGAGGTACTATGTATGGAAAAAAGTATTGTAGCATAACTTAATTCCTCTCAAGTTCTATCTCTCGATTTTTGCTCCAGAGTTGTTGATTTTTCTACTCGTTTCAAAATGCTACTGAAAACTATTGGGGGGGCAGCTGCCCCCCTGCCCCCTTCCCCGCTAGCTACGGCCGTGAAAGACCAATCGACAAAATTTAGAGTCAAACAGTAACCGCTGTTTCGTCAGATAAGAGTAGACATGGCAAGACTGCTCTATATCAAAGGTAAAGAGCCTAGTACTAGCAGTAAGGTGTATATTGCATTGTTTACCATGCAGTGACTAGCGCAGTTCATCTAGAATTAGTATCAAACTTCAGCGCGCCCACATTTGGAAGATGTCTGACGCGATTCATGTCTAGAAGAGCAGGGGTACCAGCCTTGATAGTTCCAGACAATGGCAAACAGTCCAAAACAACAGCTAAACTGCTAGAAAAGTAAGAATGTCACCCAGAAGTGAAACAAGATGGAGATGTAAGTTAGAAACAGTGCAAAGTAGTTGGTCAAGCAAGATTGACCAGTTTTGAGTTAGCAACACTATTAACAGTAGTAGAAGAGACACTGAATTGTAGACCACTGACATTCGACTACGTTGAGTTAGACGAAGTCAAGAAGTTATTATTCTGTAACATCTCATGTAGGGGAGGCGAATAACGTCATTACCGAACGACACTGTAGAACCAGATGACGTTACTTGTCCTAGACAGAGTATTTGTAGAGGTAAAATGACTAGCTCACCTCAGAGAGTTTCACCAACTTGAGGCAGATGTTTTACGAAATGAGATTATATTGTCACAAAATAAAGTTAACACTTCTTGGTATGTTCATTTCCAAATAAGGAAAAAACCTTATATGGCGGAAACCCTATTCAAACAAAAACAAACGTGTTGGCAATATTCAAAAATAATTCATTTGAGAATTTGCAATGCAAATCTGTGTCCCATCAAATTGGTAGCACGTCAGTTAACAATGAATTCTATTCAATTTGTCAACAGCAACGATAACAATGGCCATATCTTGATATGAATACAGAGATCAAGGAGGTAGAAGTAGGATTAAGTATGAAGAAGGAATAAGGGAGGTCAGCGGAAGACTTGAATAGTTCAGAAATTAATTTCAGGTAGGGATATGGTTTTTCGAGGGGGACTTGTATGGGTAATAAGCAAGGGAAAGCCCGCACAGATGTCAAGATCTGTACAACGCCTACACCCTTTAGAAATAAGGAGTGAGACAGATTTTACTAAACATGAGGTTTACTCTCTTCTCCCAGAGTCAAAACAAATTTACCTTACATTTTAAAATTACAGTGCCTACTGCACACAAAAATTGGGCCCCTGAATATAAGCCCATTATTCATAAGTAGTTGGAAAGCAATGGGATCCTAACCTCCCACATCCTGCTCTCCCTACTTCCAACTTTTAGGAGCTAATACTAGTTCCCCAATCCCCCAATTTCTTGCTTTCAAGATGATCTTTATTTAAATTTTTGAGACAGAGGTTTGGACAATCATTTATAAATATACTCTAGAGTTCAGTTAGCACTAGCCTGCATCACAAACAAATCGGAATCTAGAGTTCTGTTAGCACTAGCCTGCATCACAAACAAACTGAACTCTAGAGCTTTGTTAGCACTAGCCTGCATCACAAACAAACTGGAGTCTAGAGCTCTGCTAGAACTAGCCTGTATCACAAACAAACTGGACTCTAGAGTTCTGTTAGCACTAGCCTATATCACAAACAAACTGGACTCTAGAGCTCAGTTAGCACTAGCCTGGATCACAAACAAACTGGACTCTAGAGCTCTGTTAGAACTAGTCTGCATCACAAACAAACTGGACTCTAGAGCTCTGTTAGATAGAGCCTATATCACAAACAAACTGGACTCTAGAGTTCTGTTAGCACTAGCCTATATCACAAACAAACTGGACTCTAGAGCTCTGTTAGAACTAGCCTATATCACAAACAAACTGGACTCTAGAGCTCTGTTAGAACTAGCCTATATCACAAACAAACTGGACTCTA
>JANCMA020002372.1:0-17816 GCA_024336925.2 Zoanthus solanderi
CACTTACATGATGAGTTGAAGTGACTTTGAATTCGTTATTCACTTGGCTTGTATTATCAAAACTCGCATTCTTGATATCATTTGGCCTTGTTTATTGATAATAATGATAATGACATGACTTTTTTCGGGAATATCGTTTATTTGCGCTCTTGTAGTGTCATTTGCGGCCCTTGCGCTTCGCGCTCGGGCCGCAAGTGACACTACGCGGGCGCAAATAAACAATATTCCCTCAAAAAGTAATGTTATTCCCTTATTATCACCGCAATCGGCGCTTAAATTGGAGGGGCGCTCATTACTGATTAGAATCATTTTGGCAAGTTCCATTGTTGTAAAAATTTCCACCTTAATATTAAATTCGTTGGTTTGAACATTTAGGCATAGTAGAACAACTATGTGAAGTTTTTTAACCTGTTAGCCGAGCAGTTCAAAAAAAAATTTGATGTTTTGTAACGAATCGACAAGGTTTGATCGACGGCTCAAAATGAGATGTCAGCGGTGTTTATGACGTAGGTTACGATACTAGAATGGTTAAAACGAGGAAAAACATGGTTACTGTGTGGCTTTTGGCTGGTAATGGTATAAAAGAAAAACAACTCCGCAAGACATAGATCGCCCAAAATATATTTATATTTCGAAGCAGACTGCCATATTTAAGCTCTGAATATCGTAACCTACGTCATACCATACCGCTAGCGCTGACAATCTCATTAGCGACCACGGTATCAAACCTTTTCTAGAGTTTTCTTAGTTCCTATATTTAATTTCTCAATGTAATTTGACTTTAATTGAAAAAAAAAACTTCACAGAGTTAATTTACTATACCAATAGATTCAAACAAACATAGGTTAGTTTTAGCATACAGTTCTACTTTAACAAAGCATATTTCAAGGTAGTTTCTTAGTAAGGTAGGAAAAAAAACAAAGTTTTAACAAACCGTCATTTTTATTAAGCTCCAAGTATATTTAGTAGATATAAAGCAAGAACCGCTTTGACTAAAATTTAAAATCTAATTTATTCTGCCTTGTCTAAATCAATTGCATTATTTAGAATCTGAAGCAATATAGTTTTAGTTGAAGAACTAACGTTGTTGTTGCTTCAGCGCCATTTTTTCATCGGAAGAAGCCGGCAGAACTAAACAAGGCTTGCTTGTGGTTTAAACAAGTATGGGGTAAATTTGATCCTAGTATTGGAGGGCCAAACCTTCTACGTAGGAAGTCAGTGACAGTTTCAGTAATAATTTTCTAACAATTGGAAAGCAGACCAGAAAATAATTATCAGTTATTATCATTAACCACTTCGTAATAAGAAAATTTTAAAGACGATCTTCCAATAGTGGCTCGCATATTATTTCTGTGAACGCAAGAAACTTTGAAGCAATTTCATTGGCTGATATTCTTAAAGCTGTTGTCATTAGAATACAATGATCTTAATCACATTCGTTAATGATCTCCATTTGTGACGTAAAAACCTGCCGGCCAAGACCAAATATCATCCCCTTTTGCGTTGCACCCTTGTTGGAACCAGACTGTAGAATGATCACACCATGACGAGCGGCCCTCAGTTGATCCTCTGTCCATTCCTTCCTGTTAGGGACGGTCTCTTTTGGTCCTAGCGTTGGTCCCTCAAATCTATTCACTCGTGCCTAACACATCACATAATGAATTATTTATCTGAAAGCAGGGGATTCGAAAAGGCTATAGTACCTTGCTTGCCAGACATGTTTAAAAAAATTTCTGCTTAATTAAGATTAAGTTTCTTAAGATTTTATTAAAAATTAAGACCAGTTTCTTTCAGACATATAATTATACATTTAACAGCCCCTTACGACCGATGAACTAAAAGGAGAAAGCGTTCTGCTCTTCAGAAATTTGAAAAAACAAGAGAATCTTTAACTGCATCATGTTTAAATGAAGAACTTACTAAAGTTTTCGGTTATAGCCGTTTATAACCACATTAAATTAATTCCGACACACAAGTCTCACTTACTTTGAATCCAATGAGCGACTTAAGTCGCCTATAAACTGATTGGTTTGCTAAAAACAAACAGTTACATAGCCTCTGACTTTTGCAAATTTCCTAAAAGCAGATAAGTTATTTAAAGTTTTTTTTCTATCCTTTGTAAGTTAAAAATGCAGAAGAAGAATATGATTCAGGAATGACCGTTGGGTCCCAGTAAGAAAAACAGACTGTTGTTAAAACTAATAAGAGGTTTAATGGGAGGGTTTGAAAACATCAAAGAGCGTTCAACTTAATGATATGTTTGAGGAAAAAGTTAAGGTTTGGTTTGGTCAGTGGATTGGGTTGTTCAAGCTGCTTAAATTTAACTCCAGGTTAAACTTAAAATTCAAGGAGATACAATTTCTCACAAAAAATGATTTTGGGTAGTTCAGTCTTTTCTATTAAAACAAACATGTTTAATTAGTTTGTCCAAAGTTTTTAACTCGAATTGTTTGTTCAAGGTTAAAAGCACTAGCCTTGGCAGAGGTCAACGGGACGGTTAAAATAAAAAGTTTAAAAAGCACGTCGCTACATTCACAACTCTTTCTGTATCTGTATGACTTTATAGTGTCTGTACAGTCTGTTTCTGTCTCTCCGTGTATGGCTCTGCCCGTCTCTTGAATGTCACTGTTTTCTTCCTGAACTAAAGACTCTGTATGTCTTTGTGTAACTTTGTCTGTTTATCGGTGCGACTCAGCTTGCCTGTTCATTGTCCAGTCTATCTGTAGGACTCGATATGTAAGTCTCTATATGAACCAGACTGTGTCAATGTCTCTACCTTTAAATATATGTGTATCTGTATGACGCTGTGTGACTCTGTCTGTCTCTGCGGCATCTCATTCTTTTTTCTCAGTTTAATGAGTCTTTTGTTATTTTCTTGCTCTCTGTTTCTCGCAATTAGGAAAGAATATATATTAAAAAAAAATCCAACATTACCATTACTTATGTTCTTTTTGGGAACCTAAGCCTGTTTGCTAGCCTTGCCGTGCTGATGAGGCTTAAAAACGCCAAAACAGCTGTCCTTGGCTATAAGCAATCAGGCTCACTATTCTTTATGGTAGTTGAAGGGATAAAGCCCGCTACCAACGTGGCCATAGTGCCCAATATAGTGGCTTCAATTAAGTTAGCTACTAGCACGTTTGTGCTATATATACTTAAAGAAAATCGTGATAAACAAGTTTGTTTCTCCTTGCTTTCTCAATATATTTTTCTCTTTTAATTGTTATATTCTTATTTCTCAGCCTCACCATTTCTAAGTTTCTCCTCCCCTGCCTTCTCTAATTCATACAAAAACATTCAGTTTTTTTTCTGTAAGTTTAAAAGCACATTTTATATGAAAACTGATTCTTTACCATGAAATCTATTATTTTGTGTGAAGCGCGTTGAATGAACTAAACAGTAAGGTGCAGAGAGACGAAACCTGTAACCCAGATCAATGTATGGTTTCGTTTTTTAACGATCAAACTCACTAAACGCTAAAGAATTTGCCTCTTGCTACATTTCAAAACACTTATTTTAATTAATTTTGCGTAGTTATGCCTTATTAAGAATATTTCACTGGTTTCAATTATTTTCCAATAAAATCACTTGTGAAAATGTTGTCATAGCGCATTGAAATGCCGAGAAATTATCTGTTCGTCATCAATTTTATTTGACCTTTTTCAAAAAAAGACTATTTATAAGATTTTGAAGATTCTTTTTATTGCTATGCCGTGCTTAATCAATTAATATTAATAAACACAAGAAGTAAATACGTTTTTTTCCCAGCTCCAGTTCTGCTTTATATCAGTTTAACTGCGAATTTTGTTGAGATTACACACCATTCCACTACTTCCATATAGTGTGTGCTAAGCCTGATCATGAAAAATTCAATTTTAAAAATACATTTCAGTCAATGAAAAGACGAAAGTAGCTTAAACAAACATAACGTGAAGCTTGCTTTATCCAATATAAATAAAAAGGAAATCACAAAAACAACAAAACATCAGTAGTTCAGTTTCAAATTTTCATTTAATGCTGATTTACGTTTCGAAATAGTTGAAAAATACTCTTGTACTACCAACATTGTTACACTACAAATTTAAAATAATCTTTAACTTCAAAACCCATAATAATTGATAAAAAGGCCAGTTTTAATTGTGGAACTGTCTGTTCTCAACAGAGCCTGCAGTTAAAAGCTCAGTGTTGATGTCCATCGCTTCAATTCAAGTGGCCACGCACTTCGTCACGGAATGATCTGTCGTCGATAATCATAAATTATTCCCGACCTGTTAGCTCCTTTGTTGGTACCAGACTGCAGGTTGATGATGGCTTCACCTTTTCGCAGCTCTTCCTCGGTCCATTCTCTTTTCTGCGGAATGGATTCCTTTGGTCCTAATAAGGGACCTTTATACTCGTTGATTTGTGCCTAACACGTGATATGATCATGACATTTAGAAACGGTTTTAAGAACTTTTGACAATGGTGCCGTAAATTACAGCGTGAAGTCCCCCCACCCCCTCTTCTTTTAAACTATCGGCGAATCAAATAAGTTTGTGGAATGTGACTGGGAATATGCATACAAGCAAACGTATAGCACGTGCTGTTTAGTTGCAAAACAGAACGAGCATTGACAGCGAGCAATATTCCTTAAATCTGCCTTAAACATATAGCAAGCCTGAGTCTTAGCAACCATGGATAGTTAATTTGGCTTTATATCAAGTCTCGTCAATATGGCTTTAGTTATCGCGTGGGACCACAACATACTTGTAAGCTCTACTTTGTAAAAGGAAACCATAAAAGGCTCATTATCATAACTGCCCTAGTCAATTTTTAAAAACAAAGTTTTAAATCTTGAGAGAAGTTTTGTGAAAGAAAGTTCACCTGCTAATATGAGCCCGTATATAATGGAACTATTCATTCATTCGCTAGTGAAAGTTTTGTGTTAATGAAGCAGCCGCTAATTATTGTGCAATGCATTAAAATGCTCACTATTTCTCTTCCTGCTGTCTGCTGACATATTTTGAGAATATTACACGGTGGAGCGGACATGTCAAGTTTATCTTCTAGTGGAAAAATTATTTCACGTGTAAGCGCAGCTTACTCCTAAAATCTTTTTTCCACGAGAAGATAAATTTCATATCAAACCGTTTTGCAAGTAATTAAATTTATAAATTTTAATGGCATTCACTCCGACGAAGGACTGCAGTCCGAAACGTCAGTTTTTTTAAAATTCATTCACTAAGGTGTAAAATTTATAAATTTAATAACTGGTAATAGCTTTTGTTTGGAGCTATCTCTGAGATCCTGCGGGAGTAAAAGGGTCTCATCTAATTATTGTTACAGAAACTGTTAACACACATTATATTGGTTCCATTGGCCGCCATGCTCAAACAAGAATTTTGCTTAGCTTAAGAACTGCAGAACTTTGAATCTCTGGTTACTTTGAGTTGTTGTGTTTTTATTAATATTAATTATATCATTATTGTCTCTTACGCCCACGTGTCAAGTGGTTGGTTCCAAGTAAGAACATAACACCATTGTTCCGAAACATTTCTTGCACGTTTCAATGTCATCTGGAAATGCACGAACAAAGTTGATTGCCTTGTTAATGAAATGCTGTGCATTCAAGGTCTCAAACCAGCATTCAATGTACAGTCGGTTACTCTTTGTGCTTAACTGCATGTTTGAGTAATTAGCTTAGTATTTTGCTAAATGCAAATCATTTCACCTTAGCCATTTCATAAACTGCTTTTTTTCTTTAATTATGTAACTTTGATAATGGCGCTAGATGCACCGGAACGTCGGTTTTTATCATTCACATTTCTTGTTTCATGTATTTCTAATTCATTTCTTATAAGATTATCTTTATCATAATCATTATCATCATCTACCTTCTGCATCTGTTCTGCTGGAATATACAGCCAAGACCGGGTAGAAATAATGAGCTCTAACTGTAACTTCCTGCAAAGAAAAAGTGAAACTATTTTACCATCTTTCTCAACAAACCAGAAAACTTCTTTTACATGTTAATTACACATCTTCAAAAAGCTTGGTATATTTTCTTGAGCTGTTGTAGTAGTATGCATTCCCTCCAAGCAATGAGTCAATCCGCCGGAGAAGTAAAATACTTCAATAAAGCCCGAAAAATTAGGCTACAGACACCAGTCTGGCCAGAAAGGAACTGAAAAGGGCAATGTCTTGTTGGTTTCCTCAACAACCACTTTGCGGGGTCTATTGTGTGGCAACTTCTTGTCAGTCTGAACAGTGAAATCCCATCCGTGCTTTCCACCACCGGTTCTGGGGCGTGCTCACACCAACAACAACAACAACAACAACAACAACAATAATAATAATAATAATAATAATAATAATAATATACAATGCCAAATAGAGTTACTACAAAAGGCATGCCTCCTGGGAACATCAAGGATTATACGTAAAGTGATGAATATGTGATATCTTAGACTACTGGTTGCAGTCCGATATCATATAGATGTTGCCAGATTGGAATCTGAGTTAAATTGATAAATAATAATGATAATAATAATAGAATAGGAGAAAGTGAACAAATATCGAGACCTAGGAATAAAGATCAAAGACACATGAAGAGAGTTTAACTACTCCTGTTGTCATAGGGGATCTAGGAATGTTCACAGATAGATTGGAAAAGTACCTGGAGGATATCCATGTGGGACTGAAAGCCAACACAAAGCAGAAATCTGTGCTATTAGCATCAGCCAGAATTCTGTGAAGAGTTCTAGAATGCTAAGGTGGCTTGTTGCTGCTCGCTCTAGACTCGCCAGCGAACTACTGTGATTCGATGACAAGTAATATAATGATAATATTAATAATAACCAATTGTTTTAGGTGTCTTCAAGCTGGCCAAAGGTCTGCTAATTGGGTCACCATCTTTACCACTTTAAGGTGGACGGAGACCTTTGACATGACAGACACACACACATAAACACAGATAATGTCTCCAAGGGCCTACCGACGCTCTGCCTCTGTCTCGATAACAATAAGTCATAATGGTTTCTCCTTGTGCCAGGAAATCAAGGTAAGAAGAAGATCTAGTTCTCAGCCAAGTAATTGCAGTTGTTTTGCGTCGGCCAAGATGAAGAAAATCAAGAAATCAAAACGTAAGAGGGTGGCTAAGTAAAAGCGATCACTTCATTTCGAATAAAAAGGAATTATGTTCATTAAGTATCGTAAAGGACGGAAAAGGTGAAGCCAGTCGGTGGTACCTGCAGTCGAGCAGGTAAAGAACGAGGAAACGGGTCACATGTCCAAAACAATGAGACTTATCCATTGTAAGAACTGCTGGTTATCGGTCGATAATAACACGAAAAGGTACTATCAGACCTGTGCTCTTTGTGCTGTTTGCAAAGATCCAAGAAAGACTACGACAGACTCTGTTTGTACCAGTCAACCAACAAAGCCATGCCAGGAAATCTCTATGGACCTGAAGCGGCCTATTGGATCGCGACCAAGACCTTCATTTAGAAGTAGTATTAGACATCTTCACGAGATCAGCCAGGATGATTCCCATACCAAAAAAGGCAGCCAAGACTTTTGCTGATACCGTGGTCACTCAGAGTCTATATTCACTGACCGAGGCATGGAGTTCGACAACTCAACAATATTAGTGTTGGCATCAGGGGCAGATAAAAAAAATTAAGACCCCTCCAACCACAAGCAAACAGTGCAGTATAGAGACTGAAGCGCACTAGACAAATCCTAAAAAAACGCAAGAAAGCAACAACAGTGATTGGGACCTAAAGGTAATTTTGTGTGTGGGTTTCAACTAGATAAAGTTGGAACATTCATCCACGCAGCACTCTCCATTTTTCTGAAGGGGCCATACGGTAGGTGTACCACTCAAATCACCCTAAATAAGAAAAGCGTAAAAGTGACAAGGATATTTCTAGCTAGCCAAAGTTCGGGATAAAATATACAGAAGACTATAGCCACCCAAGAAGGGCCAAGCAAAAGCACTACATAAAGCATGGAAAAGACCATGAATTGTCATCCAGTCTCGACAAGAAAAGACTTACCGTGTAAAGAAGGCCAACAACTTCCAACAAACTAACTTGCAACCAAGACCAGTTGCCTCCTTTTCACACTAGACCCGCACATCTGAGCAAGCAAATGGAACCCCGAGGTGATGTTTCATATAAAGAATGTCCTCCCATCTCTAACACTGCATAACCTAGAAGTGGTTTTCTAAAATTCGAAGATTGGGAAGATAAGACCGAAGAATGCTCTGAAGACATCAATATCGTTCTTCAAGAAAATGTTCTGCACGAAGGAGCCCATAGTTGACCTGTGCAATAATTTGGCCCATAACGAAGCCTGACACAAAGAATTTGGGGCCCAAGCATTACGGTAAGTGGGTTGACACTGAAAAGGTTCTACCCCTCTGCAATGACATTGTATTAAGGCTTCGCTAGTGTGCAATTTAGATGTAAGAGAGAAAAAGTGTAATGTGGGTCAGAAGAATTCGCCACTTGTATTACGTATGTTTTCGGAGATGTCTATGCTTTGTCGAGAGTTTGTTGTGCATGAGTTTTACAGAGGTTTGAAATCCTGGGCGACCAGGTCGTGGTTATGAACTGAAATGACTGGGGAGGAGGCTTAACATATGAGCAACATCGACCAATATATATATTAGATATAATTTTATGTCCTCTCAACGCCCCGTAGCATGCTAAGCATCAATATTTTTACAGAATTGGATGTTTCCTTTCTAAATGTAATTCATATTACAAAGTTGCTCAAAAATTGCTCTGAAAGCCAAAAGTTGCTCTAAAATTGCCTAGCACAATTTGTTCAAGTTTATAGGAGTAATATTTATACTACTACTACTACTACTACTAATAATAATAATAATAATAATAATAATAATAATAATAATAACAACAACAACTGATTTTTACTGTGAAACACAGGATTTGTTGTGACCCTTTCCTAGTGACAACTTCTGCGGTCTTTACTAAACTGGCTTTACACTTTAAATTTCAATATCAAACAAAAATCCCTAAAACTTACAGTTTTGCAGCATGAAAAAGGCACACCACACGCCTCTACAGTGACTGCTGAACAGTTGAAATGCTCATTGTTATTCCAGTCATGGTAGGAATATCCGCCGCAACACTGGAAACTCTGCTGAATGCTGTCAATTATATTTTGTAAGTCGGCATCATCGATGTAATGCTCTATGGCATGTGTCACTGCGTCTGTGACTTTGGACTTTGTCTGATATTTATGGAAACAGAAACGATAACTGACAATTAATCTGCTTTGTTATAAAGTAATTAAACCTCAGCGATTTTATGCACATAACAGGGGGCCTCCCCTGGGAAGATCTCGGGTTGGCATTTCTAAATGCAAAAAACGACTTACTCTTAAAGGGGGTATGGGAGGGGGATAGGAAAATTGATGGGAAATTGATTTGTGACGGTCCATCCCCAAGAGAGAATACAGCCATTTTTTTTGTAATGTTTATGTCTCTTGATTCCTTGGGGAATATAGGGCCGCACTAGGGCGGCGGGGGGGGGGGGGGATTTGCTTATCACCAATGTTTAATGAAAAAATATCCTTAACGTCGTTTGGCTGAGTATATTTACATTAGACAGAAATGCAATAGGTAAAAACACAAACTTTTAGCAACTCTTTTAATTATTTATTGATTGATTGATTGATTGATTGATTGATTGATTGATTGATTTACTCTTTTTGTTTTTTTAAGTTTTTCAAAATTTTATTGACTTATTAACTGCTTTGCTCTAGCTTTAGTGCCAACCTACCTCCTATGTACTTAAACATTACCTAGCTTTACTCAGCTCGATTAGCTTTTCAGTTATTCTGAGTAAATGTTACCTTTCTTGTATCAATAGATTATTTTGTGAATTACGCTGAACTTTTATTTTGTAATAATCTTTATAATAAGAGACGTACTTGTACTTATTTACTTATTTCACCACCAAGATCTACGATACAATTATCTAAATATTTGATTTAAGTTATTGATATAGGTACAGATGCACGATATTTACATTATTAAGGACAGCATTATTAATGACTGCGTATATGTGCGAGATTTGATGGCAAGACAGTTCATTGTTTTTAAACTGCCTTCTTGTTTGTATTGATTGTCTACATTATTATTCAGTAAGAATGTGAATACCGAATACAAAGTATGCTAATATCAATATTAAATATGTTTAATTCAAATGTGGAATAATTACAAATTTATAAGATGTGTCTTGAGATGGGCTTTCAAAGTTTCAGTGTTGGACTTAGTTTCAGTTTTAATGAAAGCGGGTTCCTGATTTTTGGGCCTTGATAAACAATTGTTAATTTCTTCATATATTTGCTCTAAACTACGGGATTCTAAAACGATTCGCCTGCCTAGTTTGGTAAAAATGTACTGCTGAATTCCTGTGAAACATTACTTTTCAGGGAGAAGTTTGTTATGAATTAAGAACATAAACAGCCCAGCTTAAAGCTTATATATATTGCTCAGGCTAAAAAGTTTGTGTTTATAGAAGATAGGTGCTGTGTGTGCATCAAACGTAGATTTTGTAATAAGTCTAACAAAGCGTTTCTGAAGGATAATCAGTCTTCCTAGATTTGTCACAGCGTCTTCTTACATTTGTAACAACTCTTTTACATGCATGCTAAATAAATTCATAAGAACAGGATTTTTTGTTTACAGAAGCCTGCTGCATAAAAGATTTGAGTGCCAATGACTTAATAAGTTTCTGAAAAAAAAATTTCCTTCTTACTGTTACCTTTGAGCAAAAATCTATCTTTTATATTCATAAAATATTGTTGTCTGTCCTCTTTATATTTGCTGTGTCATCATCACCTGCATGTGTTATCATTATAATTTATTACCATAATTATCGATCATCAATCCACCATCATCAGCTATTACCATGATAATTATTCACTATCATAACTGTCATCCTTGTACATTCCATACCACTAGATTATTAATATTTATTAATCGTCATCAATAACCATCACTATCACTCATTACCATCATTATTATTATCATCAACACTCACCACCATCATTATTTATTGCCAATT
This sequence comes from Zoanthus solanderi, assembly GCA_024336925.2. Taxonomy (NCBI): domain Eukaryota; kingdom Metazoa; phylum Cnidaria; class Anthozoa; order Zoantharia; family Zoanthidae; genus Zoanthus; species Zoanthus solanderi. The sequence continues at coordinate 11,076 of JANCMA020002372.1, forward strand.
TGTTATCACTGTAATCATCAATCATTACCATTAACTTCATTTAAAATAAGTATTACCAAACTGGTAGATGCAGTGAGAGGGCCTTACACAAATGAGTAGGGATGTCCAGCTTTAATACTCCATAAAAGGAAGGCCAGAAGCTGACAGACAAAGCTTCTTTTATGCAATGTATTCTGGACTGCAGTCACAGTTTCACCCAAGACGCCCAATTTCTTGTGTAGACTAGGGCAGTTTGCCAATAAAATGTTTAGTAAGTTTTAAGAGTTAGTTATTCTCTGATTTCAGCAGGCACTTAGCGCTGGTAGACTTTTGTTGGTTAGACATGCGAGCGCATAGGCGAGCAATGCCTATTAGCTGTAGTTCTTGTTGTTAGTTTATCATCTTGTGACTAAACCTGTTTTTTCTGCTGACTCAAAGGTACTACACACTGTCTAGGTTTAAATTTTCATCGCCACGCAATTCAAACAAGCCACCTACTCCCAGCCACCCAACACTTACCAAGCGGCATAAGTCTTGCCCACTATGCAAAGAAGCAGGCCGTGTAGAGTAACAGCACTATCTCAGCCAGTACTCCAACTTACCACCCGAGGATTAAAGCATCACTTACCCGGTCACTTGGTCTCACCATAGAAAAGACATCACAACAAGCACTACAGGCCGCTGGTAGAACCCCAATAGCTGTCATCAACGAAGTACATGTCTACCTCTGACACTCCAATACGAAACTGGCTCTTTTCACTCACGTGGAAGAAGATTGAGATGTTGACGTTTTAGCTGGAATACCCTTCCTGATCACAAATGACATCTCCATATGCCCTCCCAGACAGTAATAAGCTATACAGGGCTCCAAAACTATCCAGTATCTTACTGATGAAAAGTATAGTGCACAGACTTACATTATCTGTGCAGCAACATTGTTCATGTTACGGACGTCCGCACCTACAACCGTGATCTGACCTGGTGATTACTTTGAAGTTGGTGTTTTCCCCGAGCTGGGAACTGACTCCACTATTGCTGTTGAGCCTCGATGTTGCCCGACCTAAAAGGCCCTAGATAAGCAACAAGTGGCCCCAATCACAGGTCGTAGAAATAGTTGGGAGTAAAGAACAGTTAATACCTCTGATAAACTATATACAGTTCGTCGCCTCGACTACATCTTTTGGGTGTGCCAAACCACTCCAGTTAAACCCCCAACAACACCCCAACCAGCCCTCGCAAGCCCAACCAAAGAGACGAAACCCACTCCACCATATTCTAGGTTATGTACAAGCATAAGCTAAATTCTTTACGAGCCAAGTGGGGCCGGAGCTTATCTCTGGTTTCTGTAGTGTTAAGCGGATGAGAATTTTTGACTCCTTCTGGATGGGACACTAATCCATCGCAGGTTAGCTCCCAGTAGATGCTGGTGCTCATTTACCTACCCCGGATTGATGGAAAGCTGAGTTAGCTTAGGCGGGAAAGAATGTTACACAAATCATTTCAAATCTTGGCAGAGCTGGGAACCTTGTGGTCGGAAGGCAGAGATCTTACCAACTGCACCAACCATGCCCGCCCTAATGTAAGTATGGATCTGACACCATGCGCAATCCGTTGAACACAAATACGATAACGTATTCTGGCCAGTTATCCCAGGATACAAATCTGCCCTCTCCCGTGCTTTCTATCAGATCCTCTATCTAGAGCATCACGCAAATACCGTGGCATAGTCAGCAAGTCGTCATCGCGTAAGATGTACTGTTCTCTTGTCCTCCACCCTCAAGTGTCAAAAGGATCCGCTCCTTTATCAGATCCTACAAAGTTTTAAGTTGTGTCCTACCAGATAGTTCTTCCTTAATCGACCTTCTTGAATATGAATGCCCAATCTCGGGACTACAATCACAAGATAAGCTCGCTTTGGATGACAGCATTCCCTATAAGTTTGCACAACAAGCCCTAACACTGACTAAAGCTATTACCTTGCCACGCCCATCCGACACCTTATGGATTGTTACAGATGGATCCATTACGAAACGCGGCCTTGCTAGTGCTACACAGTACTTTTTCTGTAACAAACATCTCCATCTCGTGGGTTTCTACTAGTGCAAAACTCCGTAAGCACCAAGTTACTTAGCTCCCCTGCAAAACTGAAGCCTTGAGTATTGCCGCTGCTGTAAAACATTTTAACCGTTACATAATTCAGTCTGAAAAACGCACATGTGTACTAATTGACACCAAGTCATGTGTCCAAGCCATCGAGAAGCTCTCAAGTGGAGAGTTCTCTCCAAGCACCTGAGTAACATCCTTTCTAACAACAGTAAGTCGATACCAAGTCACCTTACACCGTCTTACTAGAACTGCCTTCCATCTGATTTCGCCAGTCGAAACTCTCCTTATTGTCATGAAACTACTGTCCTCAATGTCTTCCTCTCAGCTCTCCATGTTTGCCTCAATCACCCATTTCTATGCCTTGGACGTGAACAGTACCCTAACAAGGATTTCATCTACGTGCCATACATCTGTATCCATACAGAAGTTTGAAGTGCTCTCGTGAGTCAGACGTCTGAGGACCCACTTGATGTGGCTGGCATCTCATTTGCTGCTGATGTCATCAAACGCCAACGACAATTGATTCTGTTGCTTAGAGAGTTTTCCACCTTTTACACCAACATATGTCACTCTAAGAGATGCACTTGGAGCTATATCCCACTGACGGCCCACGAGCAATTGTTTATGTAAACTCCACACCAACCTTTGTACCGCTAAGTAACAACAATGGCCTAAAGCATCTAAATGTATCGCTTTTGTCATTTCAAGAATGTGAACAAAAACCCAGTAACGTAACAAGCTGTGCAATAACTGGAAGAATTTCGAACAATTCTTACGTCAAGAACCTAGAGGAGGGCAAGTTACCTCAACAGGCCTTGCCTTAGCCACAGCTCGTCTTAACTCACGTTTGCGCCATCAAGGTCTCGTCACTCGTGAATTATGGACCCAATGTAGCTAGTTCACCGGTGACCAACTCCCAATTTCTGATTACCACGCCATCTTAGCACAACATCGACAAAGGATAGAACAACGACGGCTCAGTTCCCTACTGCCCTTAGATACACGTTGGAGGAGGGTCCTGAAGGGGTAAAATAGGAATTAGGATTGGCAGGTATTTCCCTGGGAAAATGGGGTTCAAGCCACTGGGACTGGAAAAAAATGTTAAAAATCAAAAATGGGAATTGGATTTGAGAATTGAGAAGAGGGATTTGGAAATAAATTGAGCTGTGAAAAGGGATTGGTATTCCTCCCCTTCAGGACCCTCTTGGAGATGTTGTGTGTTCAATCTCAGAACAAGACAAACTACGTGCTCGCGACTACTACATTGTTACAAGGACCCTTGGTGTCACATTAAGAAGTTTGCAGGATCCCAACTCTGCAGTGCGTCATACAAGGTCAAACTGTGTGAATTGTACATCATTCCTGCCCTCCCCCCCAACCTTTCTCTCGCCTTCGACAAGATGATAATTAACCTTGCGAAGAGCCCCTGAACTCACTCGTCTAAATGATGCTGGCCGCTTTGATTTCATCCATACCAACATACCACAATAATGCCTTTAAAGAAGACCCTAATGACAACCTAGAAACTGCGGACAAGGATCCGCTAGCAGCAGAAGCAACCACAAGTTCCGTGACAACACCTAATACTATAGCCAGGAAACTCCTTTGCGACCACAACGTGTACGAAAACCACACAACCATCTTAAAGACAAGTCTTGCTTTACTAAATCCATTTATCAACTACATGAATATGGTTTACATTATTATCGAAACTGTAACTGTTTTAAGCTACGTTACTTAAAAAATAGAAGAAAGGTAAAAAGAAAAAAAAACATTGCGCCAGCAGGCCTATAGTGCCTGCGAACATTTGTTGGTTAGACATGCGTGTGCATAGGTGAGCAACGCCTGTCAGTTGTAGTTGTTGTTGTTACTGTTAGTCCGCCCTCTTGTGACGACAGCTGATAGTTAATAAACTTGTTCTTTCGTCACGCTGTTTTGCTAACATTAATCCGTATGGAATGTAGACGTGAAAAAAATAAATATTTTATGTCAACAGCTCTCTTTCACTGATCTAAGTAGGCTAGTTAAGATTTAAGAATTCACATACTGCAATTATCGATAATGTGTTGTTTCATGTATAACTTTCTAGATCCTTGCTTTCTTTGTAAATACTCTTTAGCAAATTAATGAGCCACAATTTTGCCAAATTTCCCTAAGCTTTATATTTCAGAAATCTTTAACAAAAATTTGCCAAAACATCAAAGAAAACAAACAAACAAATTCAACAATCCAAGACTATATATAGCACTAATTTATTCATTTACAGATCAACCAGATTTTAAAAATGAATATGGCAAGTAAATTAAACTAATAATAACTTACCTGCTCAACAAAAAAGAATGCAATAAAACCAGTCACAATTTCTAACACAAATATTACGGTCAGTGACACCATATACTGTTATAAGTAAAAAAAAGAATAGTTATGTTAGCCAGGCTAAAAGAACTGTTTTAAACTGCAATACAGGTGTATTTGAACAACAAAAAATAAACGTTTTTACCGATTCATTTATCATATCTTTTTCATAGTTCAAACTAAATGTAATAGGTTTTCTTTTAGTTTTGGATATTGCTACCAGTTCAGCCCTATTTAAAAGAGTAGGCCTACCAAATGAACCATACTTTTAATTTAAAATGCAATACAGGTGTATTTGAACAACAAGAAATAAACATTTTTACCGATTCATTTATCATATCTTTTTCATAGTTCAAACTAAATGTAACAGGTTTTAATTCTTTTAGTTTTGGATGATGTTGGTACCAATCCAGCCCTATTTAAAAGAATAGGCCTACCAAATGAACCATACTTTTAATTTAAAAAGCAAAATTGGAAATGTAACTGCTAGTACTAACATTTAAGTTAAGCTAAATCTGAGCCAAGTGGCCCATGGAGCCAGTGCTCATCTCTGCTTTCTGTGGAGTTAAGGAGATGAGAGTCTTGGACTCCCCCATGGATGGGGCACTAATCCAATGTATAATTTGAAGGTTAGCTCCCAGCAGACGCTGGTACTCATTTACATACTCTGGAAAGATGGAAAACTGAGTTAGCTTATAGGCAGAAAACAAAGTCGCAAGAATATTTGAATCTCAGCAAAGCCGGAGATCAAATGGGGGACCATGTGGCTAGAAGGACAACTGTGCCATCCACTAACATTTAGGTCAAGTTTAATTGTAAGGTGCCTGTTCACAGGCTACATATGAACAGCTTCTTTTTTTCACCCATACATATATTCATTACTAAGAAGCAAGTCATCTGCATGAGCAACTCAAACTCAAGAACAGTAAAAGTTTAATACCTGTAATTGTTGACCAAAACGGGCACTAATAAAATTAGGCTATATTGATAAGAAGTATTACCCTAAAATCTGTCATAATTTCATAAATGAGGCTTAGATCCCAGGAACCCCACTCGCATAATATTTTAATGACACTGGGGGTCCAATTGAGGTTCTTGTTTTTGTACGACAAAAATCCAAACTTCAGAAATTATCTATCCCAAAAAATTCTGGGAGCCTTTCATAATAGCCCAAAAAATCCCTTTTGGCCCAAATTTCAGAACCAAAAAATTCCTTTAGACTACTACCCCTTCCCCTGTCATTAGAATATATAACTGGTGCTATTTATCTCAAAATATTGACAGCTTCAACATGAAAATATATAATATGCAATTATATGAGTGTTAGCAGGTCAAAATTTAACGAACATAATAAACATAAATGAACAATAAAAATGAAATATTGAAAATAATTAAGAAAAAATAATAATAAATATTTTATAAGACTAGTTTGTCCCATATACATGTTTTTGTCCAGGACACTTACTTATTGTTCTGTGAAACTATAGGCCTTGTTGTGTGAAACTATTGGCCTTGTTGTGAGATCATTAAATTAGGCTGACAATCATGTGTCAAATGACCAAATAATTGTGTACTTATATACTGCAATCCTCAATACAGTAAGGTGTGTTCAGTCTTGTAAGTGTAACATAAACGGTGCATTTAAATATTAGCACATTCAGTAAACAGTATTCAATGAAATAATCTCTTACAATTCTCAACAAGATTTTGTTTTCCCTCAAAAACCCAACACATCCACAAAAGGCAATAGTGAACATTAGGGAACCAACAAGTATCAGTAGAACGGTTGGATCAGCAGACAGGGTCTTTACAGAATTATACTCAGTTTTTTCATTATGTGCCCAGCTCCCAACACCAATAAATACCACACCAACAACCTGTAGAAAGAATAACATGTTAAGCATCAGGTTCATCAAAAATAGATAAGTAATGATTAAGAACTATCCCTCGAGGTATTTATCTAGCACTATAGGTACCAACCCTGAGGGGAATACTTGTTTTTAATTAGTATTTACCAAAATAACAGGATAAAAATGCACTTAATTATTTTCAAAGAAACAATACAATGTACATTTTAACTTCCGCCCCAAAATCAACTAATTATAAATTAATAATAGCTATTAACTATCGGTTGCTTTGGTAAATACTAAAAAAAATTATCCAGCTAGCATTTATACTATGTCTACAGAAATGGTAAATTGTATATTGACAATTGAAGGGTCTTGTGCAAAAACGGCGTAAGTGACTTTTGATGAAGTTTTCAACTCTCACTAGATAATCCCTATTATCTCTTCATAACTT
>JANCMA020002552.1:0-17807 GCA_024336925.2 Zoanthus solanderi
GGTGTTTTTATTCTAAAAAGCACTATAAAAAAGATTTTTGTAATGCAAATTCTAAATCGATTGGGGAAAAAATTAATAAAATGTATCGCAATTTCATCTTACATATTAAAGTCTGAAGTGAGATCAACTCTACTGTGCTATATTTCGTGCACTTTATCATTTTCCAAATTCAACCAATGATACATACAGAGGTTGTAAAAAAAAGTTACTGGTAAGTGTCAAAAGACAACAGAATTGAGAAATTCTTCCAGTGTGCAACAGCTTGTTGGTTCAGTGCAATGGGAAATTGGAAATACTTTTGCCACACTTTTACATTAAAATTTGTAACATCACATTGCCTTTTTCTTGAAAATAATATGCATGTCAAAAACTGATTTGTGCTGTTTAAAACCAAAGATTTGATTGGCTTTCAAAACAAAGCCATTTGCCAATAAAATATTGTTTTGAAAGGGTAGCTTGGTGCCCAAGCTCACTCAAATTTTATCGTCATTGTCTAAGTATTTTTCAATCGTTTTCAATTTTTCTTTTGGTTGGCTTTTGTGCCTGCTTTCGGGCTCAGAAGAGGTAAATATCTATTGCTTGATGAATTAGTTTGCAGGCCTGTCAATAAAAGGCGTGCAATCGCACGTGCACATCTATTCACACACCTAACAAAAGCCAGAGGTGCGATCCATCGCATGCCTAAAATATACAATTTGATGCTCTTGTATTTCTAAGCAGTGACGGTTTCTCACTTTAAGTTTACATTTGATTTAAAAAATGTCACCTCTCAGGGCTCGATTTTAAGGAAAATTTCTTGTTGTACATGGGGCAACCAAGAATTATTTTTAGTTGTCCCTCAAAAGTTGAGGTCGTTGTAAGAAATAAGCTCTATCATGTTGAAAAAAACCTATTTAAATGTATCAATAACAATTATTTTTGCTGAAAGCAGTCTAGAAAGTTTATCTCCTTTGCGGTAAAAAAGCAGACAAAATCGACAAGCACCTGCCTTGTTGCATTTTTAGTCACTTAAGTCACCGCATGCCATCGCACATCTCGGTCAGTCAAAGAGAGCGAATGATCTCATGCCTACTGATTTTTTCACTGACATGCAGGCCTGAGTTTGTTTTTAAAACATTTTGTAAATCATCATCATCATCATCATTTTAGTAAAGTAACATATTTTTTGTAAATTAATATATTTTTCTTTAAAGATTTATCAGAAGTGGGAAAAAGTGCAGAAAAAAAGAAAAAGCAATGTGGACTTCCACACTTTGCCAGATGCCCTGTAAATAGGTCAAATGACAAATTACTAAATTCTCCCAACTAAATTTCATACTTAATAAATAAGCAGTTTGGGGGAATTTCTTTTTTCATCTTTCATAAAATACTTTAATTGGCAATGAAATCCTTAATTCTCGTTACCAAATTAATCATTTTGTATGAGATATGTAATGAGAAGTGAGATGTTGATAAACTGCCTTGGGTTGAAAGGGTTAATGTTTTCCTTAAAGTTATGATTCAGTCAGATGAGAGTATCTAAAATCACTATTATTATCTACCTTGCCAGGATCAATGTTAAATTTCTTTTTCCCTGTTGCAAGTTGTTTGGACCTACCACCATTCTTTGATCTGAAAAATAGTATAACTGTCATTTGAAGCCTCCATTATAGGCATGTAAAGGAAAATATCCAGATAGACCTGGCATACGTAACAAGACTTTAAGCCATAGCACATTACAATGAGTAACGAGATACATGTCAAAATTAGGACAGCCTGTCGTAAATGCTAGTCTCAATGTCTATTAATTTGTTGTAAAGTGTTTAAAAATAGAAATGCTATTAGAATTTATAGTATAAATGATTCATTAAAAAGCTTGTTAAACAAATTTATTACATTTTATATTGAAATATACAATTTGAATTTAAGATACAAAACAGATTTTCTGCATTATTTTACATGTTATTAAAATTTGAACAAAACAATGTTAATAACTATGGTATGACTCTGTGGCCAAAACAAAATTCCTACCCATCATCAAACTGATCCAGACTTTCCATTTCATTTGTGGCATCTGCAATCTCATCCTTGAGTCTCTGTAATAAGGGAAATCATAATTATTATTTATATTGTTATTATTGCCATCCAACCCCATCCTAGATGGGAAAATACAAACTTTAAACGAAAATGATGATGATGATGATGATGATGAACAATTTATTATTCTTATTATCACCATTATTTAAGGACAAGAATTAATAATAGCTACAGTACATACCCTATAACAAGAATAGCTGTTTACCCACACTATGAGTACAATAATCATTATTGCAAAAATTATTTGATTGTTTGCAAAACACATTGCTATTAATCATAAATAAAAAATGCTCAAGGCATCAAACATTAAAAAAATTGTCTTTTAAAAAAGTGAAAAGTGAAAAGTCTTCTCAATTTTGAAAGTATAAAAGACAATGAAATGTTTTTTTTTATGTACAACATTTTGTCACCAAAATGTTCTTCAGTATGACTTGGAGTCTATAGCACATTGTCAAAGCCATGAGTGACTTTTACCAGCCAATTTAGTATTCACAAAGATCAGAGCAATGTGTGGTGCAAAACCGATGGAGAAAATGAGGACAGAGGACCTAATGGAGATATTGGGATTGAAGGAAACAGTGGTTCAGATGGTAAAGACGAATGGAGTGAGATGGTACGGGCATGTGTTGAGGAGGGATGATGGGCATGTTTTGAGAAAAGAGTCAGAGTTTGAAGTGAAAGGCAAGGGGAAGTGAGGGTGACCAAAGAAGATGTAGAAGATGCAAATGGGAAGGACAGCAAGAGTGTTGGTTTGGAGAAAAAGGATTCCACGAAGCGAGCAAGATGGAGAGTGGGAGTTGGAGAGATTGCTGTTAAAGTGGGGTAAATCTGGCCACCCCTTTTACGGGGATAAACCAGGATCAAAATTGGATTGGATTGGATAAATAAACCAAAACATAATCAATGAACAAATACGATTCAATGTTTTAACATATTTTACAATTGATTTTTGTTTACATTATACAGTGTACACTTTATTCATGTAGTATCAATTCACTTGAAGTTTTCTACAGTTCATAATAATTATCTAACAATGACATAGCTGTACATACAGTACAAGATGAACCAGGTATTTAGTAAAACATTTATATATAATACCTTGATTTCATCCAAGACTTCATTTTTTTTCTTTCGAATTTTCCTCAATAGTTCTTGTTCTTGTGGTGAGAGATCTGCAAGACCAAGAACCAATAAAAGATTGGAAACATCAGAGACAAACACTGAAAGTTGCTGCAGCCATTTGCCATTATCGCGAAAGCACTTTGAAGTTTTTACGGAAAGTGAAACCATCACTGGTCTTTATAAAACAGGTAACAAAACATAAGCGTTTCTTTTCAATCAGTCAATGAAGAACAAGCAAATTCAATATTTTTCCGTTCTGTCTTGTAACTTCAAATGACAAAATAAAAAAGATGAAACAAAACAAAGGAGGTGAAGCTTCTGGTAAACTGTTGATAAATTAATAGTTGTGACATATCAAAATAAAGGAGGGAAGTATTGGTCTTATCAATCAAAGGTATTTTAATACAACAAACAAAAGTGCTAAACATGATACGCTAATTGAAAGCAGCCCACTGTGCAGCATCTGAAAATGATAAAATTAGATGTGCCAAAAGAAGAGTGAAAAAACCTTTCCTCTGTTACAAGCACAATCAAAGCAATTTACAACTTAAACTGCAGTACATTTCAGTAGAAGTCAGTTGCAACAAAAAATACTAAAATATATATATAATTAATAGGTTTTATTAATTAAGAGTTTATGTGTTAAACCATTTCTTAAAGCAAAAAATTGACCTAGGATGAATCATTAGTAATGTCTGTTGCTTTTAAAAAAAAGGTAAACTTTAATTTTTTGTTTCTATATATAAAACAAAATGCAGAATCAGCCTGCAGACAAAATGCAGTATCTATGTCAAATACATTTTCTCCAGGCAAACAAAATGTTGTTTTTCAACAAGACCTGATTTAAGACAGCAGTTTCCTGATTACTGCCATCGTATGTAAGTGATATCAACCAGGTCAAGAACATATGGTGACAGTTATACTAACAAAAACCATCTGAGTGTATTAATGGGGGATCAAATTACGGTGTTAGGAATTACCATTAGAAGAGATTATAATGAAAACAAAGGTTCATGTATATAGGTCAACAGCAATATTCCTGTAAATTCTACAGCTATATTACTGAAACCATCAGGATCATTATTAAAGTGAAAAAATTCTTTAGTAGCTAAACAATATGCTCCTATAGAAAGCACATTCAGATATTAAATGTTTTAAAGCTGTTTTACTTCAAATCAATCCAAACTTGGGTATGAGTTGAGTTTCTGAGACCTACAGTAAAATCAAGGCTAAACAATAACTTCTCAACTAAACTAGACTACTGGGTATAGTGACAACTTAGATGCCATTACTTTTAGCCAAGTGTTAAAATTCTAAGAAATTTTCCTTAAAAAAGACAAACTTGCTCAGTCAATTTTATTTTGTTTACTATAACTAGCCAAAGTAGTAAGTGGAAATAGAAAACCAACTAGCCAAAAACTGAATTTCTACTAGTCTGCAGCTAATTGGCTACCATTACAGTGTTGATCAGCCATGCTAAAATGTAATTACTGACAAAGAGAAAATGAAAAAAATTGCTTCAGTCTTTAACATAATTTATTATTTCAACCCAAAATAATTTTCTTGCTTCTCTTTGGCAAATGCTTCAATTGAGTACAAAACTGCAAAATAATATCATTCATAAAACTATTGCAAATCCATACAAACATAATTATTTAATGTTGAGACCGCACCCCCAAAAACCATAATTATAAACTCTTAAAATGTTTTTTCAGTTTTGCGACAACTGTAAAACCCCATCATGAATTCACCCACCATTTGAAAGAATTAAGCTGAGATGCAATTTGAGTATGCTTGCCAATTTTTAAGAGAAATCACAGAAATCATAAAAAATTTAAGAGTTTATATGGTTTGGGGGGTTGCTGTCTCAACATTAGTAACATTTCGATGGATTTGGAACCATGTTTCAAGCCTCAAGGTCCATAACCTGGTCTCTGTTTACCCTAAAGTCATCAAACTTGCTCAAATGACAACACTCAATGTGATCATTCATGCAGTGGTGTCAGATTGTTGATTGGTTAAACCTGAAACTCACCCAGTTCCCAGTGCAATTTCAGATAGCTATAAAGTGACTTTTCAATACATTTGGCTAGAGTCAATTCAAATTATTTTAATACCCTGCCAATAAGTGAATTCATTTTTAAAAACTAAAACTGTTAGTAACTGGTAAACTGAGTTTAGGGGCTGCTTTACATTTTCAAATTTAACATCAAATGTTTATCCAAATAATAAAAAAAACAACTTTTATTATTAAATACATTTTAAAAAAACAATATTACTAACAGTTGAATTCACATAATTTATACTTTAATTCTAGCAAAAGCTTAATTCTAGACAGGTAATGTGAAGACTCTTGGTACTAAGATTTCTGATCTACTTTTGTTGATGTATGTTTAATCACTGAATAAATAATTTAATAAATAACAATAAATAGATTTTTAATAATCTATGGTGCGTTATGATCAGGTTACACACTTTTTTTATACGAATCCAGTTTACAAGAATCGTGAGGCTCAGATTTTGGAAATTTTAAGAATTTTTTAAGAATCATACTGAGGCTTGATCACTCTGGTTTCACTGCTTCGACAAAATGAGGACCTGCTGTATTTTGAAACTATTATTTAAGAATTATTTAAGAATTATATAAGGCTCAAAAGTCAAAATTTTAAGAATTGTGAGACTCAGGAAAAAAACAGAATGATTCTTATAAAAAATCAGGAGATTGTATTCATGTAATTGATAAGGTTGTTTATGTCAGCATAACTATATAGAACTTTATTTGAAAAACAATAAATATTTTCCACCAATATTTTGATAAACTATAGTTAAATTTCAGAATTTAATCCTTACTCTGCCAAATCTGATCTAGAACCAATCTCTGACCAACCAATATGACCAATTATTTAGTTTGTCCTGAAAGCATTGTAAACATTTTCATACAGCAGAGATTTTTTTTTACTTTTGAAATGCCATCAGTAAAACAATTTTTGAGGATATAATAGTTAATTGTGATCAAGACTCTAGCAGATTAGGATATCAGAAACATCAGATATGTTTCAGAAACCAAAAATTGTACTGTGTAACAAAAGTTTAACTAGTGATTATATTTTGCATACCAGTACAGATGAATTTACATTCTGCTATTTACTTTAATTTTTGAGGATTTTATTTTTACTTCTTTTTAAAACAACATGCAACATGACAGAATAGCATCTTAAATCTAAAGCATGTAGTGATTTAATGACAAACAAAAAATTAATCAATTCAGAACTATTAAAATATGAAAGCTCCAGGAGCTTTTCTTATGTTTTGTATAACTTGACAAAGACAATGAGCAACAATTTTCGATTCTCCTAAATCTTCAGTAAACTGGAAGACTGGTAGAAGACCTTTACACTGGGTGAAACATTTGATTAATTTTATAGCCTGAGGCATCGGTTAAATTGTACAGACTACAGTTCGGTTAAATTGTACAGACTACAGTACAGAACGCCTGGTAGCTTCAGATCTGAATTCTATCTTTGCTTTACGATGCGTGCTTGAAAATCTGTTTTGATATTATAATAAATATATAAATCTGTATTTCATTTTTAAGATCTCAACAGTGAAATGGGGCAAACCACAAAAAATCTGATATTTCCTGATTACTGGTTTTCTTATAAATCCCTCTTCCCCTACAAGTTTCACTGCGAGTTTTCCATACGGAAGTAACGTTCATTTTGGTCGAAAACGAAGGCTTCGTAAAAAATAACGCTTACAATGAAACACTACAGCGAATGACTCTTTGGTTCTTCCAAAAACGTCAATGACCAAGTAACTTTTATTTGGTAACTTTATTATAAAATTTCAATGTCGTTTATTTAAAGTGAAGTTCGAAAGCGGCACTCGAGAATAGACAGATGGAAGAACAAAGCTAATGTAAGTAAGTTCTTATATATAGTTCTACAAGCATTCGCCCGTTAGTGAAAGTACCTTGCCAGCATGCACAGTCGGGCAAACTTTAATATATAATCCAATGTTTACAAAAAATAAACTGGATATGGCGCCCTAAAATCTCGTGTACATTAATAACAATATTACCCGCTCATCGGAACTTCGAATAAAAAACGACCAAAGCAAGTACATATTGCACTTCCGCGTGATTACTTGCTTTAATGATTCAGGATTGTCTGAACAAGACAACTGAAACTGCGGAAATTTTGCCAGCTGATGTACAAAGTTCAACAATGATCAGGTGTCTAACAGTTTTCAGTAAGTAAAATATATGTCACACATTTGGTCGTGCAAATAAATAGCTTCAAAATTTAAATAAATTCCGCTGATTCGAGCCACAGTTCTAACAAAAAGAGGTTTTAAATTTCTCAGTGTGTGTGTCCTGAAACAGGAGACAGCTCAAAAATGTCCAAAACAGTGGCACCGAATCTGGTTCTAGTCGAAAGAAGTAACAATTTGAAATTTAGTTCGATAAGATTAAAACGGCTTCGAGTTGGACTAACAACCAAGTATTTCTAAATTTAAAAAATATTTCACATATATCGGGGTATTTGTTCATTAGCATATCAAAATGGATTACATACCATTGACATTGTTCGCGTCGTTCTTTTCCACAGGCATTGATAAGCTCATTCTTTCCTACATAAACTATTTTACTAAAAATTGTTGAGTTTAGGACCGAGATTCAAATATTTTCATTGATATATTACGATGAAAACTGAAATTTTCCTTCCCACACTTCCGACGAAACCACACCACCACAAATCGCCATTTTGGGACACCATGTTTAGGTACCAGACTCTCGCATTTTTGCTCCGCCAAGGAAACAAGATTGTGCTATTACGGATTTCCTTATAGCTCAAACAATCCGTTGTCAAAACTTTTCTAACTCGTGGGTTGAACAAAACCTTAATTTTCGGGTCCTGGCTGCTCAACTATAAAGTAATATTTAAGTATGTAAAAGAATATTTTACACATTCACTGGAAAAACTGAGTTCTATTTTACACTCCTACTGTGATTTTTTTTTGAAACTAAAAGTAAATCTTTTTGATTCCAGAAATGTAAAATGTGAGTGTAAATTTTCCTGGTATTTTCATTACTTAATATTTTCTTTCAGTTAGGATACAAAAAATCCCCCACCTCTCATTGTAGTGCTCATAAAAGCGCCGGAACACTAATATCTGGAATATTTACTGTGTTGTAGCCAATCATAGGCGAGATTTTCACACCACTGAAACCACAGACAACAAACGGTTCCCTATTAGTCACGGAACAAATTATTTGTTTTGTTTCAACACTTAGTCCTTCACAAGAAAATACCTTATAGGAAATTTACAATGCATTTAATTAACGCGAATTTCAAAAATTCGCGTCAATTTTATGTATCTTAATTTACCTCATTGTTAATTAAAATGACGTTAACTGAAAGCATCGTTATTTTAAGACACCTTTACTATCAGCAAAGTTACAATTCATTTACGTCTCCTTCAGAGCCCGTAGACGTATCTTCATTTAATATTGACTTCAAATGTCCTTAGATTCGTCAGTATACCGATCGTTTTCACCGAGGGGATAACTCACTTCTTCAACTTCTTGCGCAAAATGTTTATCGCATTCTTGTCATCCCATGTCAAAGTTACCTCAATAGGTATTTCTAATCCACCTTGAACAAGTGGAGATGGCTTATACTTTATCGCTATGACCTCTCCTTTTATGTCAGCTTCTCTCTGCAGAGCGTGCCAGGTATATCGGCTCAATTCTATTGGAATATGTCCGACATCTGTTGCAGTCTTTGGATCTAACTTCTAACACTTCTGTGAAGAAGATGGAGAAGCGTGGTTTTAGTGACTATTTTACATCCACTATCACTGAAACATTGGAGAAAGACCCGCATAGAGATGTCACCACAATCGAGGTGGACCTGAAGCTTTCAACACTGAAGCCAATCAAAGCCAAGCTACTCATGAGCATACATGAATTCCTGCAAGGCGAGAAGGGGAGAAAAATCATCTTGAATGGATGGAAAGCTGCAGGAATAACAGAAGCAGTAGAAAGCGCCGAAAGGGGCGCATTCCAACCCTGGACCCATTTATGCCCTAGTTTGTATGGCTACCTTGTGTTTTTTGCTGGAAATAAAGAGCAAATTTTGTTGTTGGACGTTGTTGTTTTCTAACGAAATAAGTGCGAAAATTCTCAAATTCGCGTCTTAATTATACAGACGTACCACATGGAAATTCGCGTTTATTAAATGTATGTAAACATAAATTTTCGAACATTTGCGTTAATTTTATAATGCGTTAATTTTGTTCGCGGTGTTGACATGCTTCGCAATATTCCTATAATAAGGCAGGCTCTTTCTGTTACTAATTACTTTTGAATTTTCTCCAGTACATGCCATAATCAACTGAACAAAAAAGAGGCTGATTCCTTCACATAGGTTTTATTCCTAGGTTAATTTCCCTCTTAAAGTTATTTTTAGACACGGTACCCAGCGCTTCCGCGAATGTAACTCGTGCATTCCGTGGACGTTTCACACAATGACCCGAGATGAGACGGCAGAAAATGTAGAGCAAAGTCCTTTTTATTCTCGGTTTTCACGCATTCCCAAGAGACACAAGACAATAGACATCACGGCCATGGGTTGGCGCCCCAAATAAAATAAATAATCACAATTCTTTTGTTACGAGTACACCAACATGGCCGCCGTGACGTCAGGTGAAAACCAGCAATAAGTTATGTCAACGAACTCGATTGTTCCTCTGTGTCTATTCCACGAAAACATCCACACAACGAGCGAGTAACATCTGGGGAAGAACTGGGTACCATGTCTAAAAATAACTTAAGAGGGATTACCCAAGGAATAAGATCTATATGGGGGATTCACTCTCTTATTTCATCCTCTCCAACAACAACAACAACAACAACAACAACACTCTTTATTTGTACAATAATATAATAAGAAGAGTAAATACCAGAATATGGTTGAAAGAAAAAGGGCCAGAACAATGTACGTGTCATATAGAAATAGCAAACGCTAATCGAGTTCGATAACATAATAAATATTGCAGAATTTGCAAGTGCTTAAAGGTAGGGTCGGTACGGTATTACAATCTTAGCATGTAAGAGAATAGAATAAATAATAGAGGTAAATTCAATAAAAAATAATATGAAAGACTATAAAAGAAAAAAATAATTAACAATACAGGAAAAAAAACAAGAAGACAAAACAGATTAGGGTACCTAAGTCATCAATATATCAATAAGATTTTTTATGATCTTCCTTTTGAAATATCCTTTATTAGCACAACTGAGCTCTTCATCAATGGAGCTCCATAAACTAACACCACGGAATCTTATTGAAAATTTCCCATAATTTGTCCCTACATAAGGCAAATAGTTTGATTCTTTAGATGCAAGCCTGGTTTGCTAACCATGTACTATTGTGAAAGAAATCATGCATAAACAAAACATTAAAAAAATAAATCAAGTCCGATAAAATTTAAGTAATTTAAGCTTTTAAAACAGTGGCTCAGTGTGTTCATCATAAGAAGAGAATGTAATAATTCTGATAATTCGTGTTTGGAAAACTACAATTGGTTGAAGAGTAGAGCCATAAGTACTTCCCCATATTATAGTGCCATAAATTAAAAAAGGGGAAAACAGAGAATAATAGAGTTGTATCAAAATATTTAAGTTTGCCTTGTATAATGTGGATAAGATACCTATAATTTTCTAATTTTGGCAGAGATATAATTTATTTGTCGTTTTTGTAATATTTCAATGTTTCTTTTATTTCTCAACCGTGCATCTTGCAAGCTAACAGCCAACTGACCTTTGTATCTAAAGATCTTACACTTCATACAAGCAATGATATTTGATACATTCGAAACTAAAACAGATCAAATTTCAATACACTACAGTTTTCATCAAAGATTTGAGTCAAGAAAAATGCCTAAATGTTTAATGCATTTTCCTTTTTAATAAAGGGCGGGCGTGGTTGGCGCAGTTTGTAAGACCTCTGCTTTCCGACCACATGGTGGTCAGTTCGAGCCCTGGCTCTGCCAAGATTTGAACTGATTTGTGCGACCTTCTTTCCCGCCTAAGCTAACTCAGCTTTCCATCCTTCCGGGGTATGTAAATGAAAACTAGCGTCTTCTGTGAGCTAACCTGCAATGGATTAGTGTCCCATCAAGGGGGAGTCAAAGACTCTCATCCACTTAACGCTACAGAAACCGAAGAGAAGCGTCAGCTCCATGAAGAAAAATAATAAAATTAGATTTGTCGATATTAAGAGAAAGTCGATTAACTTTTAACCACCTACAAATAAAATTGGGATGATGATTAACTTTTTCTTTTAAGGCAGCAAGGCTTTTATCAGAACAGAAGAAGTTAGTATCATCAGCAAAAAAAAAAAATGAGAGTCAAATAACGGAGAACAGTTTTTAAAATCATTTATATATAATAGAAAAAGAGGTGGACCTAATACAGATCCTTGGGGAACACCGCAAGAGATGCTATGATACCCAGAGTTATAACCGTTGATTTGTTTCAATATCCGCAAATAAAACATTTTGATTTGATATCACGTTTTTTTTACGAATGGAGCCCATGCCGAACCGTAATACTGTTTCGAATCGTCATATTTTGATTTTAGGACAGATATAAGTTTCTTTATTTAGAACATGGTAAAGGTAAGACTCTTTATTTGGAAAAAGGGACACGTACGTTAAGTTATTTGAAAGATTGGGCAAGTAATTTTTTATTGTAGAAACACGATAAACACACTCTTTATTTTTCTAGAATGATACAAAAAAGCTCAAAGAAGATTGAAAACAGCAAACTGCAAACAGCAAGTGTTGCAGGAAGCATGCATAGCATGGAAAAACTACACCGAGATTTATAAACAAAATTCATCTTCATAGTAGATTGTCAACGTCGGTGGACAATGGAAAACTTTAGGAGTTGACAAGACAAAGAGATGTAAATTGTTAGAATCATGATCAGCTCTATTACTTTCAGTGCTTTCAATATAAACTGATAAAAAAGCTTATATTTTTCCCAAAACTTCTTCTTTCTAACTACATTTGCCATTTTAGAAAAAAAATGTTCGTATTATCGCTGTTGGCGTTGGGAATGAGATTGACAATGAAGAGCTGAAGGAAATCGCTATGGGAGATTCGACTCACGTCATTCACATTAGTAACTTTGAGGAATTGATTAAGAACATGGACGAGCTTTTGGACAAAGCTTGCCAAACCAGTTAGAAAGTTAAAAAGGTTAGTAACAATAAATTTTAGCCTTCTGTTAAAACGATTTTTGATGATAAGTATTATCTAGAAGTGTAAGCAAAGTTTTGTTCATTCAAGTTTCGTCTCGTGTCTACAGTAAAATATAATTGAGAACCTTGCAAATACCTTTGCTAAAGAAAAGTTATAATTTGCTCTCTCCTAACCATTATATTGGTTGTCTCCCCACAAGGGCATCTGAATTTGGAGCTAAGGTTTTAGCATGTGCAAGTATCAAAACAAGAAAACATAGTTAGCAGGGGACGACAATGGTTAGAAAGTTTATTGGTGTTAGTAAACACAATTAACATAAGAGAACTGAGATAAATAAAAAAAGGCCTGTAAATGTGAGAACCTCACGCGGTGATCTAACAATGTG
The DNA here is from genome assembly GCA_024336925.2 of Zoanthus solanderi. Lineage (NCBI taxonomy): Eukaryota > Metazoa > Cnidaria > Anthozoa > Zoantharia > Zoanthidae > Zoanthus > Zoanthus solanderi. The sequence continues at coordinate 12,857 of JANCMA020002552.1, forward strand.
ACGTTATAATGTGGGAAACTTTTGATTTAGTAAAAAAAGCGCAAGCTTTAAGGAAGGAAGTGTGTTGACCTCAAAATCTCCATAAAAACTACAATATAGGTTGGCAAAATGCCCTTAAGTGGCTTGAATCCCATTCGCTCAATTTTAACGATGCCAGCTTGGCCATAAGGGCTTCAAATAATATGACAGACTTTAAGAGGTACACAAAACTACAACGTATCTTAAAGATATGAAAGACTTTAATCTCGTTCTCAGATGTTCTCGCTCTCTTCACGCTAAGAAGACATGGTAAATGCCATTTGCGAAGCATGGCACATTAATTAACTACGCGTGCGTGGAATTTAAGGAGAGAAAATATCGGCGGACTTGAAAGTCAACAAGGAAGCTTTTGAGTCTGCCGTCAGTTTCTCCCCAAAAATGTTAAAAAAAAAACAGCTTTAAAGTTAAAAACCAAGCAGCGAAAAGCTTTCGAAGCTCTTGTGATTTAGAAAAGAGATATTTTGGCTGTGCAGTTTGGAGCAGCCAATCAGAATCCAGATTGAAATGGTTTTACCAGATTTGTGTGTCGCCGACGTAAGCAGAGAAGAGAAATCATCTGGGAACGAGATTAGAAAGAGCCTAGAATTAATAGTATATTTAATGAAACTTTAGTAAAAACGAAAGACCACATTTTTCATTGCAACAAAAAGCTCTACGGGAGCTCTTTCTTGCCCGTGTTTGTGTTTTCCTGTGCCGTTGAAAATCTTATCTTCTTTACCAAAACTGACATCAACACTTTGCTTCCTAGATGCCGACGTGTACCAGTAGTATGCATGTGATAACTCCTTCAATTTCTATATAATTGAATAACCAGTAAAAGAGACTCAAAACAAATATGTCGGATAGCTGAATGTGTAGCAACAGGGAAAGTTATGTAATTGTGACTCAAACACCGGTGTGGGTACTTTGAACTAATTTTAGTTTAATAAACATGAATGTTTGAAACCGTTACTAGGGATTCAATTTATTGCTGCAGTAATACAGTATGTAAAATACTAGCTATGAATTCGAGCAAATGTTTGACTTACTTCTGCCTAGGACCACAAAAAGAACACAAAACATTACGGATATAAGAGAGGCTCTGTTGAACCATCTTTTGGTTGGGTTTTGTAAGAGAAGTTCCTATATTCTGTGAGAAAGTTTTGTTTGATACCCCTTCTTTGTTTTCCTTCTCTTTCAACCCATCAGTCATGTTTTTCCCCCATCCCTAATCTCCAGGTCTATCACCAATCCTCGACCCCTTTCAGCAATTCATCCGTCCATCATCTCTTTCATATTCTCTTGCCCCATCCATCATTACTTTCTCTATCAATTATCCCTTACATCTATTTTATCTACTTCGACAATCTATCATCTCCTTCCCGAAATCATCGTCCCCCTTCCCACAAACATCTTCTCTTTATCTATCCTTCATATCCCTTTCCCCAATCTTTCATGTTCTTACGACCATTCATCATTCCCTTACATCCTTTATCCCTTTCCGCCTATCCATCCATTCATTCATCCATCCATCCATCCATCCATTCAACCAAACATCCACCATCTCATTCCCTTATTCATCATCCTTTTCACCATCCATCATCCATCCTTTATCTTTTAGCCCAATTATATCCTTCTCTCATCCATTGTTGTTTATGCCTGTGTTCAAAATTTAAACCTGCTTTTTTAAAGCATTTTGAAAAAATAATCCCGCCTCTTCAATAATCCTGCCGTTCTAATAATCCCGCCTTAAACGGAATTGTTAAACCGCAGCTGGAATACAAGAAATAATATGAAATATAAAGTAGTAATAGTCTCATTTGATTAGCGACGGACCATTAGATATTTCAAAGGTATGTGAGGGGGAGGGGGAGTTGGGCGAATACCAAAAATATATTCGAGCACAACTTTAAGCCTGAAAAAAAAAGTCGTGCAAACAGAAAGGCAAAGAAAAAAAGCTCTGCTATCGGATGACAAAAAGAAAAAACAAAAAAAAAAAACGCAATGTCTTGAGCCGAAGAATAAAATTAATATCTTACGGAGAAAAAAATGCCCAGCCCTCCCTCAAATATTTAATGGTCCGTCCCTTATGATATTTGGAAGTAGGAAGTACTAGTGATTCTTGATCAATGGGCCAGATGACGAATTTATTTATTTTTTCTTCCTTATTTAGTGCAACGTCGTATTGTTTTTGCTTTCTCCTTCTTTTTCATTACCCAAATAGTGATAATTTTCATGAAACCATGCAAAAAAGAAAGTTTAATTTCTCTTTTCTTCTTAAGCTGGGGACACACTATCGCTGTCAACATGTCGCTACGGCCTAGCGACAACATTGCGCGGTTTTCCAAGCGCTGTCGCTGCGTCGCTACGCTCCTTCCAGCGAATTCGCTGGAGCACATGGAATCGCTGAGTCGCTGCTACGAAGTTTTCAACATGGCGTCGTTTGAAGAGGCACTTATCAATAGTTTTCGAATGTATCCCGTCCTTTATGATATGTCTATGAAGGATTATAAAAATGAAAAGATGAAAGCCAACATATGGGAAAAAATTGCAGAAGAAATGCGAGTGATGGGCTACAATGTTTCAGGTATATTTACATTTCGTACGGCTAAAATTTTTGCTACAGTATATTCCCATATTACGTATAAGAAACGCATTGATGTTCTATTGTTTCCTTTCGCGAGTTGACCAAGTAAAGGCAAAAACAAAGAATCTAAGAGACACGAATGGTCGACGACAGTGTGTCTTGCATTATTGCTTGGTCGTTGTCTCGCCAAGTCGTTGAGCCGCAACGACAAGGCGACAGCGATAGTGTGTCCCCAGCTCTACGGCGGCCTGACAAAATTGAGATTAACATAAGAAATTTACGTTTTAAAGTTTGTTATCACCAGTGATGAAGTATGAGTCTTATGGAAGAATTATGGCAAACATTTGGTGTACTTACAGATACCCAGCCCAGAACCCTTTCAATCCTTAGTCCATGCAAGAATAGATCTTAGAGTGACACTCATAAAGGACAAGGTTACTCCATGCGACTTTAATTCAATGTTTACGTAAGGCAGCTGTTATCAAAGTCAAAGGTCAAAAGTTACATAACAAAAATCATTGTACTTTAACTAAAAAAGCAAACGCGGTTGGAACTTGTACGGACAAGGAAGCCGCGAAAAAAAAACACTCAGATGGCCATGAGCAAAGTAATATATTAAAGAACCCGAGGGAAGAGCATTGCTTAAAAGATTTTCAAAACTTATTTCTAAGACTGATTGTAGAAACATCGAACCGGCCGATGTTAAAACTCCAAGTGAAGGAGCAACTGATCGCCCCCCTCATCCCCCCACTCCTCCCATCCCCATCCCCGCTAATATACAGAAACTTAATACCAAAGCACTTGAGTTCGAATGAGTACATAAAGGTCTGGCAGCGTAAAGGCTTAACCACTTGAGCAACGTTCATGAAAACAGAAAAGCTTACCAACGCTTATGTATTTTAAATTTTTCAATAGGTAAAGACTTTTCCTTATTTTGTTTCATTCAACATTTTGGACATCCTCTAGTGAATTATTTCAGTCTCTTTGCATCTGCTACTAGTCCCCTAGCAGTGGGATAAAGTTCCTTTTCATCTGTATCTGTCTGTGCAGGTGAGGAAGAGTGGAGTCGTCTGGTTTTCCGACTGCATGCGAGAAAAAAGTTCCATGAGGACACATTTCATGAACAAAAATATGCATGTTAGAACAGTGTTTTAAAATGAGAACTAACAAACCGGAATTAAATGACAAAATACACTCTAAAGCAACAGAAACTGACAAAATTAGTTGGATAACAACATAGCACGGAGGGAGTGGAAGGCATATGGGGAACACGAAATTTTACGATACATCTTTCCAAATTCCCCATCCCATGCAAGCACGTAACTTTGGTCCAACAAGATCTTAAAACAAGGTTTTCCACTTTAGTCACCGTAAATTTCAAGTACTTTCCCAGCTCTGCGAAGCTTTTTTAAGGGCTGGTCAGATTTTAGAGCGATCGGATCAAATGCGAAACTAAAAACTAAATCTTTAAACCATACGCCGAAAACTACAGTCTGCGAAACCCAACTACTTCAAATAAATAAACTAAGTATCATGAAAAAAACTTAAACTGGACTTTTCATGATACAACAATTTCTCAAGGACTCCATGTTGCCGTATTTTAGAAAATTGAACATTTCAAGATATAGTCAATCATGAAACACGTATGGCTTAAATTTGAAGTCTTTCTGAGAAACGGTTTTACAAAAAATTTTTAAGTTGAATTTTCGCTAATATTATCCTTATTATAATTTAACATGACTCTTCATAGTTACTAAAACTGAACTCCTCCTAAACATTAAACCAAATTCACAGAAGTCTGTAGACAAGATTATAATTTATTGCTACTTTCTTCCTTTTATAAAAGCCATAAAAATTGGCATAACGCGCATGCGTGAGTTTTGTGACAGCAAAAACGCTCCAATGATCTGTAGCAAAAACGCAATCGATTCTGCTTACCAAGATCAAGGCTTTGTTTTAAAGTAGCCATGTGTGAGGCGCACAAAGATTTTGCCAATAAACTGTGTTCAATCACTAAAGTTCTATGCAAAATCAAGGATTTAAAAATGTTCCAAGAAAGTACTGATAACATACCCGGTTTTCGGCCTAACTTTTTCGGGTTTGTCTCGAATCTTTGCTTTCACTTTGGCTTTACTAAATAAAACCCTGAAAAACAAGTGTTGTAATATTATAATTTGGAAGGCACTGTAAATCTTAAGAATTATTTACCATCACCAACACAGCAACACACATACCAACACGAATGCTAATATTCACCATCACCAACACTGCAACACACATACCAACACGAATGCTAATATTCACCATCACCAACACTGCAACACACATACCAACACGAATGCTAAT